>CM030868.1:12006804-12156804 GCA_018105865.1 Metaphire vulgaris
TTGTCTTAAGCTTAAAAGTAGAACTAAATATCATGAACATCGTAAACACTGCACTCCGGTATAGGAGAAAGCGCAAATAGGAGGGGAAAAGAGGCCAAAATCGACCTTTTTCGTTGGCGTGTTAACCTTTACTGCTCTCTCGCCTGCCCTTGACTTTGTTTCTCCTTTATTTTTCCTGAACGCGTTTCCCATTTCAGACGAATTATTGTATTCGCCAGAGGCGGTTTCACGTTGGGGATGACTGGGGATGCATCCCCCACCACCGGCCCACCAAAATGCGTCTTCAATGGAAGACGATCGTCTAAACGGATTAACCATGGTGTATATCCACAAAGATATGAACATATCCGTAGACAGTGTCATCGACAAATTCGCTTCCAGCAATAAAAACTCGATTTTGCACTATGACTTTGTACAACCAGACTAAAATGGTTTTTATACATTGTCAATTCTGAATATTATATTATAGTAATCAAATCTACGAAATTCTTCAAAACTGTTCACATATAATGACATAATTCCTTTGACAATTGGCGGAATATTCATAGAAATTCATTACACCCCCCAACCAAGAGTTCTTGGAACCGCCTCTGGTATTCGATGTTGATTAACTGTTCGGAACAATTCTGTAAGTGTTGCTGATGGCGTCGAATTTTTTAATTTCAGGGGGTATAAACAGGCATCCGATTCGGTAGAGCAGAGTCTGGAAAAAAGAAGACGAAGACGAAGCGGCATTGGATATGTTTTCTCTCTTCAGTGAATTTCATCATCACCTGCTGCTGCTGCTGCTGCTGCTGAACGTCACTCATCCGTCACGTCATTCGCGTCAATTCCATCGGCACTCACCACCTCCTTCTCCTCCCCAGAATAGTCGCCATCATCAAAATAGCGATAAAACAACTGCACCAACTACTAACCACAGCAACGATAATACTACTGCTACTACTACTGCTACTACTATTGCTACTACTACTGCTATTACTACTGCTACTACTACTGATAATAATAATAGTTGGCTGTTGTTGAGTGAAGGGGGTGAGGAGGAGGGCGATGGGTTGTTTTACTATCGCCCGTGCCATCACCGTACGCGTAATGTTTACCGCTCACGGTCTCTTCTCCATCTGGAGACTGCACGTCGTTACGAAGGAGGCGAATCACTGGTACCTGGCCATGGCTCTGATCGGACTCATCTTCGAAACGGCGGTTACGCTGTACAAGAAGAGAGGACAGGACTGGAAGTGGTGAGACACGACTCTCTCTCTACCTCTCTCTACTTCTACTGAGTCTACTAGCTTACTCTCTATACTCTTTTTTTCTCTCTCTCTCTCTCTCTCTCTCTCTCTCTCTACACACACACAATTAATTATTCATCAATTTCCTTCAAAACTATTCATTTAACTAGTTATACGATTTGAAATCAAAGAAACTATAACGATTTATTATGAACTTATGATTGTAACCATTAACCAACCGTATTATCCATGCAATTGGCTGAATAATGACAATAATAACATTAATAATAATAGGCATAATAATAGGCTAATAATAATAATAATAATAATAATAATAATAATAATAATAATAATAATAATAATAATAATAATAATAATAATTATTATTATTATTATTATTATTATTATTATTATTATTATTATACAGTGTAATAATAATAACTATCGGACTCAAAGGGGATAGGGCATGTGTAAATCAAAATTGTGTACCCCTTCTGGTAGTCGTCGTCATTAATAAATGGAGGGGAAGTGAAACCCAGAAAACAACCTCTCCGGAAAATCGAATACTGATTACCAAGCAAACTGAAAATGATCCTACCAGAGCCCTCAATGACGAAGGCATACTGACATGTTCAAATGCCAAACATAGAATGTACCTATTTTAAAAGTACGCTGAGAAGTAGGTCCTATTACTCCTATACTCCACGTCTTTTACGCATTCGCTTATCTCTGCAGTTAACCAGAAAGAGACAGTAGCATTTTTGTAGACGGGATAACTCCACAAAGCATAAAGACTTGACGGATATTTTAAATAACTCTACACTCGTCGCCCATGCATTCACACACACACACACACACACACACACACACACACACAAGGCGGGCATTAGTTCCTCTGTTTTGCTTTACTTCTGTAGAGTTTGAATATGATTAGCGTTACATTTGCAGTTAAAGCCCCAAACAATAACTAAATGATGTTACAGTAAGAGATGTCTGGGAGCATCATTGTGTGATAAAGTTGAAATATTGCTTTTTCATTAAACATGGTGTTTCTAACACAGGACAGACCCTACGGAACCACCCTAAGCCCTGCTATTATTATTATTATTATTATTATTATTATTATTATTATTATTATTATTATTATTATTATTATCTATCATATTAAAATCGTTATTCTGTATGTCTGTTACCTTCAAGCGTTCTGATTGGTTGACTATTGGTAGACGGTTTAGACCGTTTAGTCCTTACGTCGCGATGCGTTGGTGGGCGATGTTCGAAGACGACGTTGCTATTGGTAACAATTGTTCGTAGTTTAGCACGGTTTAGTCGAGTCATTGCAGCGTCAGAGGGTGGGCGTGCGACGACGTTGCAACGTACATTTTAACGTACACAAAAATACGTGTACAGCGTCACAAATGGTCACAGTTGCGATTTTAACGTACATAGGCCTAATTATTACGTGGCGCAGAGCTTGGCTAGGTGGCGTATGTTCATTGAAAACGTTGTTGAATTCAATGATTGTTTTAGTATTATCCTGTCTTTCTAGTTATTATTATTATTATTATTATTATTATTATTATTATTATTATTAGTTCTGTAGTAGTAGTAGCGTTTTCTTTTATCTTCTTTTCTTTTATCTTCTGTGTCTTGTTCCGACCATTTGGTTTCTCGAAATAAACGAACTAGAAAACAGGATCCGCGTTCTCCACGCCAACACGACCACCGCCAAACCACGTGACGTCGTCACGACGGCGTCATACGTGACGTTAGAGTTCGAGGAGAACTTCTATCAGGATGAAGTCGACCTTTCCGACACGTTCAAGGTAATCGCACGCCTCGTTTTAACAAAGACAGGTACAGATGAGATAGATGCTATCGCAGCCTCTAAGGGTATTAGGATATCGCCCCAAATTCTGGTAGACCTACACAAAAGGTCTATTATTATTATTATTATTATTATTATTATTATTATTATTATTATTATTATTATTATTATTATTATTATTATTATTATTATTATTATTATTATGTTGCCTCTTGGCAGGGCATAATGGAGACGTCGGGCATCAGCCAGACGCAGTGGGTGAAGATCGTCGAGCAGCTGTTGCTCCTCAACCTCATCATCGGTCGATTATTCACAGAACCAGAAGTTCAACCTTAGCCTCCTCCTCCTCCTTTCCTTCTCTTCTATCCTATTATTATTATTATTATTATTATTATTATTATTATTATTATTATTATTATTATTAGTTATTATTATTATTAGTAGTAGTTAGTGGTAGTTAATTAGTTATCAGTGATTATTAGTGTAGTAGTTATAGTATTAGCACCTACTACCAGTGATAATTCAATTTCTAATTCTAATTAATTAGCTAATGATTAGCTATCTGTCTAATTCTAATTCTAATCAATTACTTCCAAAAATATTGCTAATTCTAATTCTAATTCTAATGAATAGCTTGCTAATTGTAATTGAAAAGAACAATTAGTTGCCTAATTAGCACACTTGCTTGTGACAAGTGCTTTGGAACCAGGATTCAAACTCAAGTGGATAGAGTGCTGAGGAAAGATATTTTGTTTAAGGACAAATTAAACGTCAAGTAAATTCAGTCTCAAAGCAGATAAACAATACACCTTTGACACCAGCTATGGACAATGACAAATCAGTCACACCTCAAATTAAGTCCCACAACAATCTATTTGGATATATGGAAGAAACTTTGCTGACCAACAGAAACTGAAGAGCTCCAAAGTTACTTATATACTCCAACCAATATGAACACTAATTGTATTTCTTTTGGGAGGACCATAAATTGAACTTTCCCTGTTTATACCGGCTACATTTGCAGCATCATATTGTACTCTGCTGCTATTGAAAGATCATTTAGTGCAGTGGATTTATTCTTAATGATAGAAGAAAAATGAAATCGATTAGATGATACTTTGTTTGAGTCACTTTTACTTGCAAAATGCAATTCTGATATAATCTAGATTACGGAGGATGACATTAATTTTCGTCGTTACATTAAAATGCATCGCAATTTTTATCAGTGCACTTCTAATTGCTAATTCTAATTAAATTAGAAGGTATCTAATTCTAATTCTAATTAATTGGTTGTGAAATTTTGCTAATTCTAATTCTAATTGTAATTGTAAAATTTCAACTAATTCTAATTCTAATTAATTAGATAAAAAAGGGCAATTACCCATCACTGAAGTCTACTACTACTACTACTACTACTACTACTACTACTACTACTACTACTACTACTACTACTACTACTACTACTACTACTACTGTTGTTGTTGTTTTCCTTCTTCCTCCTTTTCCTGTTGTTTTCCTTTCCTTCTTCTTTCCTTCTCTACTCTTCATTTTCCTCCGTCTCCTTCTTCTCCTTCCCCTTCTTTTCCTTTTCCTCTACTGCTCCTTTTCCTCCGTCTTCTCTTTTTCCTTCTTCTTCTTCTTCTTCTTCTTCTTCTTCTTCTTCTTCTCATCTGAATCTCATTTCTAGCTATTTTTCTATCCTTTTCATTCTTAGTCCTTTGAAACTGACGTCATTTATATTCAGAAAAGTCTTCTTCTGAATCTTTGGTTTCTTGATTTCTTTCTCCTGGCGCTGATCTTCTTACTTTCATTTCCTCTCGGCCGCCCTCTTCTCTTTATTCTTCCTTCTTCTTCTTCTTCTTCTCTTTCCTTTCTTTCTTCTTCAATCTTTCTCCTATTCCTCTTCTCTTTATTCTTCCTCAATCTTTAGTCCTATTCCTCTTCTCTTTATTCTTCCTTCAATCTTCCTCCTATTCCTCTTCTCTTTATTCTTCCTTCAATCTTCCTCCTATTCCTCTTCTCTTTATTCTTCCTTCAATCTTCCTCCTATTCCTCTTCTCTTTATTCTTCCTTCAATCTTCCTCCTATTCCTCTTCTCTTTATTCTTCCTCCAATCTTCCTCCTATTCCTCTTCTCTTTATTCTTCCTCCAATCTTCCTCCTATTCCTCTTCTCTTTATTCTTCCTCCAATCTTCCTCCTATTCCTCTTTTTTGCCTTCCATCATTTCGCTGCCAGTTTTCATATTATTTTAGAATTGCGTCGTTCCTCTGTTCACGATTGTTCACTTACCTGTACAGGTGATGCACAATCGTGACCTGTGCAAGGTGATTCTGTCCATCTGGTCTTGGAGCGTCCTCCAGTTCACCCTCGTCTTCACCGCCACCAAGGCCCGTAAGGAGACGGCCGGTGCGATCGCCCGCGAGACCAACACCGCCGTCGACCCTCGGACAGCTGCTGTACCCCAGACGTCTTCGGGATCATCATGTCCATCTTCATGCAGGACGGACCCTTCCTCGTCCTCCGCCTCGTCCTCATCTTCAAGTACAACGTCCTCAGCTACCTGAACATGTTCTTCACCTGCAAGAACACGCTCATCTGCATGCTCCTCATGTACCGCCTGACGGTCATCCAACTGGAACGCTACCAGGCCATCAAGGACTCCAAGTCCGACGGATCGGCGCTCAAGGAGAGCGCCAGCAAGGCTCGTCTCCTGTTCGCCGGCGGCGCCAGCGCCGACCAGTTCTACAACTACTCGACGAAGGTCATACTGCGCGAGACGGCCGGCGATCCGAACGAGATGACGGTGACGTACGTCATCCGGCGTCACATGAGTCTGCCGTCAGAGGGCGGCGCCGACGACGATGACGACGACGTCGATGACGTAAGGACGCTGTACGGAACCGATACGATGGTCCTTCCCGGCGACTTCGAACTGCATTCGGTGCAGGGCAGCGCCGCCAGCGACGCCGCCGCCGCCGCTGCGATGACGTCAGCGAACGACAGTCGCATCGTCGAATTCGATGACGTCACGGCGCTCGTGTCGCCGTCTACCGACGATTTCGACCGCGTGGTCTCGGGCGCCGGCGACCGGCTGTTCTCGGAGACCGATAGCGACAACAGCGTAATGGCGGCGCTGATGAACAGACCGAAACGGACGAGGGCTACGATGACGTCAGCGATGACGTCGCCGACGCGTACGAGACTCGAAGCGAAGGCGGGTGACGTCACGCCGTCGTCGACCGCCAACAGCGCCCTCCAGTGTGGTAACTCGGTAACGACGGTTGCAGAGTGCCATCACTATGGAAACGGCGAAGGTAGTGACGTCATCGACGTGGGACACACGAATCTGCGATTCAAACATAGTCCGACGATGGAGGGCGCACTGACAGTGCGATGACGACGACGACGACGACGACGACGACAAAGGGAGATGATGATAGATGCTAACTTAGGCGCATTTACAGTTACAATCGGTTCTCATTTGTTGCTTCTTCATATCCGCTAAATGAAGAGCGGGCAGCATACGCACACAATGTCCTCGAACAGAATGTCCTCGAACACAATGTCCTCGAACAGAATGTCCTCGAACACAATGTCCTCGAACACAATGTCCTCGAATGTCCTCGAACAGATTCTCGAACTGTCGAACACAATGTCCTCGAACAGAATGTCCTCGAACACATTCCTCGAACAGAATGTCCTCGAACAGAATGTCCTCGAACACATTCCTCGAACAGAATGTCCTCGAACAGAATGTCCTCGAACAGAATGTCCTCGAACAGAATGTCCTCGAACAATGTCCTCGAAACAGAATGTCTCGAACAGAATGTCCTCGAACACAATGTCCTCGAACACAATGTCCTCGAACACAATGTCCTCGAACACAATGTCCTCGAACACAATGTCCTCGAACAGAATGTCCTCGAACACAATGTCCTCGAACAGAATGTCCTCGAACAGAATGTCCACAATCGAACAGAATGTCCTCGAACAATGAACACAATCCTCGAACAGAATGTCCTCGAACACAATGTCCTCGAACACAATGTCCTCGAACACAATGTCCTCAAACAGAATGTCCTCGAACAGAATGTCCTCGAACAGAATGTCCTCGAACACAATGTCCTCGAACACAATGTCCTCGAACAGAATGTCCTCGAACACAATGTCCTCGAACACAATGTCCTCGAACACAATGTCCTCAAACAGAATGTCCTCGAACAGAATGTCCTCGAACACAATGTCCTCGAACAGAATGTCCTCGAACACAATGTCCTCGAACACAATGTCCTCGAACAGAATGTCCTCGAACAGAATGTCCTCGAACAGAATATCCTCGAGCAGAGCGTCCAAGGACATTGTACGCGTCGACCAATGTCCATAACGAATGTTTCTAAGTGACTTTGAATAACTTCTCTTTCGTTGAACCAATTTCTCATCCATTAGAATGATTATAATTCACTCCAAAACTAAATATGAGCGACTGCTCTCGCCGAAATCTTGCTCTCTTGAAGTACAAGCAGGACACTTAGGCGCACAGCCAATCAGGTGCAAGGAACGGGGTGGGTGGGTGGGTGGGTGGCAGTCATATGAAGATCTATCGGAAGATCCGATGGACCTTCATATGACTTGGCGTCCCCGATGAACTCCTATGTGTTTGAAACGGACGATAAAATTAAATTAATAATAATAATAATGACTACACAGCAATTGCTATTTTATATCGTTAACCCCTTAACTGGGGATCCCGGATATATCCGTCCATTTTACATTGAGTTACAGTTAAATACACGGTTAAGGGGTTAACGAATGAAATGAAAATAACTGATTTCCGAGTCACCATTCCCTCTCCTCCCAAGAAGACCTTTCCTTCTGTCCAGTGGCGGAGCCAGGAGTCCCGGATAGCGGGACATGCATACTACCTACCTACCCCATCACACACAATTTTGCGCAAATCTCGCGACCGGTCCCTGCCAGAATAGGGGCCGGACCCCCTTGTCCCCTCCGTGGCTACGTCAATATTTTTGTCACACGTATGACGAATAAAATAATTAATATTGTACACGAGTCTTAAATTCGCAAAACATCGATTCTGAATCGCAGATCAACGAAAAGAAAATTCAGACGACAAGGCTAAATATTTTGCGACCTGAATTCCAAATGGCTGCAGTCTGTAGACTTCACTGTCCACCTACACGTGAAACATATCCGGCGATCATTTGGGGCCGGAAGATGGCAGAGTGGGTCACACGCTGAAGCGGCAGACTGACGGAGCGAGGTTCAAACCCCGTTAGCGCCCCTAGTTGCTTTCCACACAGGCAGTAATGCATCCCAAGCTACTTTAAATCACGCTAAGTTAAGTAAGATCGGCATGGATGCCGTATTATCCTGCGATGGATAAGGTCAGGGGTCAGGGTCAGTCTAGACGCCTGATTCGAATCAGGCGTCTAACCTGACCTTGACCCCTAACCTTATCCATCGATCTGAGAGGAATTCGAATGAACAAACGAACAGCAAAACAAAACGTCCAATTTATTGTAATTCGCTTCTTGTGGCCGTTTATGATTCGATTAACGAGTTTCTGGATTTAGAGTCTATGATTTTGATTCGTCTATGACGATTAATTTTTGCGCCGAATAAGAAGAAGTCGTTGGCAGCGCAGAGTGTCGTATATCCGATCAACTGACGCAGAACGGGGCGGCATCAGCGATGTCCAGGTAGTAAATCCCGGTCGTCTGACACCCGGAGTCGGCTGCGTACCCCATGATGGCACACGGCTCAGCTCCACAGGTACAGCTCGAACAGGAACCCTATAAGAAGAGAAAGTCACCTATAACGAATACCTGGATGGATTGCTGGACAGACAGACAGACAGACAGACAGACAGACAGACAGACAGACAGGACGAATGAATGAGCGATTGACTGACTAACTGAATGAATGAACTAACTAACGAATGAATAAGTGACCGAGTGACTTACTGACTTACTAAATGACTTACCGTACGGCTGAATGACTTACTGAAGACACTGATTGACTGACTGACTGACTGAATGAATGAATGAATGAATGACTAACTGACTGCCTGACTGAATGACTAACTGGCTGACTGAATGAATGAATGAATAGCTGAATGAATGAATAGCTGACTGACTGACTGAATGAATGAATGAATAGCTGACTGAATGAATGAATAGCTGACTGACTGACTGACTGGCTGACTGACTGACTGACTGAATGAATGACTAACTGACTGACTGAATGAATGAATAGCTGAATGAATGAATGAATAGCTGACTGACTGACTGAATGAATGAATAGCTGACTGACTGACTGAATGAATGAATGAATAGCTGACTGACTGACTGAATGACTGACTGACTGAATGAATGAATGAATGAATGAATGAAGTGCCATGTCCAACCGGGATATTATTGTAGTTGGAGCAACTGGATCTTGATAGGAAGCAGTCCTGTCGGATAGATTCTTCCATGTAGGAAGTCGCTCTTCCATGACTACATCCAACGACGTCGGCTAAACGAAACAAGTACATCCAGCACCTTAGAATGCGTACTAAGTACTCTTGTTTGAAACTTGTTTCGGTGCATCAGTTTTGCATGCAATCTGCGCTGAATCAACTTGTCCGTCCAGGGTTCGAGTCTGGAATTCATCTCGTATCTCTAACATGCGTGTGCCAACCTTCGTTTAGCGGACACCAACATGACAGGAATGGAGATTCACCCGATGTCGGGTCCATTACTCCAAAGGCGCCGCATAAACTGAAAAATTCTACATACATTTAGATACATTTCTTTATAGTATTGTATAGTTTAGTTTATGCTTATTGTCGCTCTGCTACAGTTTCGGCTCCGGAATTTGGCAAGTGGAAGGGGGCGTTTGGGTGGCAACTTTTAAGCATGGGACCAACCATATGTTGATAGGTATGTTGTAATAAGTTTAGGGACCCAACATGGGCCTGGCATTCAATATGGGGAGGCGGCACGGCAGGGTGTAGCGACGGTGGAGGGGGGGGGGTATATCGGTATATATAAAAATCAGTGTACCTTAAAAAATTTGTGATTCACATGTGGTTATATATGGGTTATATGGTTTATGTGGTTTATAGTTAAGATTTATACCCACCCAAAATATTTATACCCTCCCAAATTAAATTCCTGGTCACGCCACTGCGGCACGGGCCCTCGGGTTCCCGTGTGGAGTCGCCACTGCTCCGTTAAGACCACAGTGATTTGCTGAATATATCGGTGAATGGTCTGCAGTTGCTTCTACTGTACGGAGGAGGCGGTCGTTGCCCTTACAGCCGCAGCCTGGCTGGTCGTGTCCTCCGGCGGGGTAGAAGTCGATGTGACCGAGCGGTCGGAGGGTTCCGTAGGTCTGTGTGTCCGTGTGGATGACGTCGACCCAGTTGGCGGAACTGGGATTCAGACCGATGCTCACATCAGGATTGCTCTCGAACGACGGACCAGCAGGATCCATGCCTACAACGACGACGACGACCACGGCGGAATACCAGGCATTAGAGAGGCAGAGAGAGAGAGAGAGAGAGAGAGAGAGAGAGAGAGAGAGAGAGAGAGAGACCGAGAGAGAGAGAGACCGAGAGAGAGAGAGACAGAGAGAGACAGAGAGAGACAGACAGTGAGCAAACATTCTCAAGTGTCTCGTTTAAACCATCGAAGTGTTGGCAATAAACAATTCAAGTACAACAACAGCACTATGATGATGATGATGATGATGATGATCATTATTATTACTAATATAGCTACTACTACTACTACTACTACTACTACTACTACTACTACTACTACTACTACTACTACTACTACTACTACTACTACTACTACTACTACTCATACTACTACCACCACTACTACTACTACCACTACTACTACTACTACTACTACTACTACTACTACTACAACTACGACTACCACTATTATCATTATTTCCATTATTATTATTATTATTATTATTTCCATTATTATTATTATTATTATTATTATTATTGTTATTATTATTATTATTATCATCATCATCATCATTAAATCTTAAATAATGATGATCTTTTGAACGTATTAAACGTAGGCCTATATGCCGGCTACTTAGCACCTTGATACCAGTCGATCAGACACTTCGATTATCGTGTATGCTCTCTACCTGTGATCCTCTGCAGCGTTGTACTTCCTCCGGCGTGACCGCACACGTGAGATCCTAGGCTGTGACCGACGCACCACATGCGGCTGTTGGCTCCTCCGCCGCTGCTCACGAGGTTGTCGACGACCAGGGCAGTGTAGGCGCCGGTCGAACGGGTGTTGGACGCTGCCTGGTTGTAGTTGGGAATGTCGGCTCCTCCCTCCCAACCCACTATAGCGACGTTTATGTTCTCCTGCAAAAACGAAAACGCACCAAGAGGAAACACTTGGAGTAAAGTTATTCTGAAATCTCTAAGCTGTGTTGCATCTAATCACGAAACTCGTATTGCATCCATCTAGTGAGTGAGGTTTTCAATTCCACTCGATCAGTTGCCTTATAAAACAAATTTCCATAAAATGTCTTAAAATTCTGCAGTGCCAGAACATCTGGACAACTCTTACAAAGAATCTCATTAAGTGAACTTTTGCTTTAATTTTAACGAAAAATTTTGGTAACGTAGCAACGCTCGCTCGTCCCCCCCTCCCCGGTCTAGCGAGTTCAGCCGTCTCACTGTTGGAGTAGTAATAATAATAATAATAATAATAATAATAATAATAATAATAATAATAATAATAATAATAATAATAATAATAATAATAATAATAATAATAATAAGAAGAAGAAGAAGAAGAAGAAGAAGAAGAAGAAGAAGAAGAAGAAGAAGAAGAAGTTATCTTGGGTATCCGACTCTTCACCTGAACATTGAAAATGTTGGGGTGAGATTAGTCCGGCCCACAACGCCTTTTTGAAATCGATAACTGTAATGTAATGCAATGCATGCAATAGATTTAAGGAGGTTGTTGTTCGGGGGACTCTTACTCTGCCGAGGAAGGCGTCTTTCATGTCGTGCAGCCATCTGGTTCCACCGTTGTTCTGGTATCCGTGGACGATGAATACCGTTCTCAGCGAAGGATTGAAGGCTGCTCTGAACGTCGACCACGCATCGATATGAACGCAGTTCGAGGATTTGTAGGTAAAATAGAAAGCGAGTTCTTAGTCTTGGCCTAATTTCAATCGACAATGCGCCACTGCTTGCATACCTAATTACATATCTGCATTGAGTCATTTCACTCTCTCGCACTCGGTACCTGTGCTTTCTCAGTGCCACCCCCCTAAACTCTGGAACTCATTGCCTCAGCCTCATCTGCGCTCTGCAGATTCACTACCAAATATTAGAACAAGAATAAAACCCCATTTTTTCGCTTGGCTTATCCACCATAGACTACACCTGGTTGTCGGTCTGATATCCTGGATTTGACCTGGATTTTTTGCGATTGCGATTTGGTGGCCCAAATCGTTGATGCCTCTACAGTGTATGCATTGCGAATTGGCGCTATAGATGTTTAAGATTAGATTAGGTCATATCCTAAGTGCTATGCATATAACTTGATACTGATATAATATTCAGTTGTACAGATCATTTTCGTCTTACGAAATATACACGTCTTGTATGGTATTAATAAATTCGAGAATTGCATAGAATATTAATATAAAATTTCATCTGTCAACTCTACAGTCATCATTCTTGTTCCCCTGATACAGATTCGTGCCGCGAACATGCTTACGGAACAGAAGTGTGGTCAAACGCTTGTCCTGCGCTGGGATTCGACCTTGTGAACATTGTGTACGAGGGGTTGATGTCCTCCGCGCACGAGGGAAGAGGAAGACCGTCAAACGGGGGGTTATCGGTGAAACACCCAATGTTAGGGCAGCAGATCTGGGCAGCCCTGGAATAAACAAAATCACCCGTCTCTGTTTCGTTGCTAACTCACAACTCATTATAATATAGATAATACGAATCCTGGGACATAAATTGTAACGCCTAGACCCAGTAGCTAGAAATACACGTACAAGGCTTATAAAGACTAGCAACCGACAGACAAAAAACAACTGTTGTAAAGCCTGATTTAACAATCCAACCTGCGTAGAAATTGTCAACGTAGTGTCATAGAGAAACGCAATTAGATGTGAATTTTGAGGAAAAGGCGAGTGTCTGCATTGCGCTCCTCTGAATATTCCATGCAAATAGAGCTTCATAGATCGTCCATTGCATCGCGTCGACGATGCCGCAATTTTAGCCAACCACCCTCATTTACCGAGGTGTCAACTGAACCTTGTGTGAGCAAATGCATTTGTGTATAGCCCGATGACCGTCGGCCAGAAATAGAAAATAATTGGGTGGGGGTAGTCCAGCACCCAAACCGTTGCAGCTGGAAGGAAGATAGAAGGATAGGCCTAGAACGATGGAAGTCAATTTAAGACTGCTTTGTGATTATATTAACCAGTTGGAGAATAAGACGTAGTCTAGATATGTATTTGCTAAATTTAAACTGTTCTGCTTACCAAGAGCAAGCCACTAAGCACAGAAGAAACAGCGGCCTAAGCATCGTCTTCGTTGCTCTTTAGCTTTTAATACTGTGAGATACAGACTAAGTTTCAAAGAATCACCCTCACTGTCTCAGCTAAGAACAGACGCCAACCTGGGATGTGTATAAATACATATCCCGATGCATTGTGTGACTTTTCGCAGCTGTTGTGTCTCAGAACAACGCTGTCGACTAACAGCAACAGATGACGACAGATAAGAATGATTAGAAACGAAATAACGAAAAACGTGTTCACGTCTTTACGTCGTCCATAACACAGCAGATAACAGTTAACCCTCGTAATCACATCGGCCGCTTTCGCCACGCGAAAAATACATTTGCATAGTTAATCAAATTCAGTCGTTTTGAAGCGGTTTGATTGTTAAGCTGATATGCGCTAGTATTGACCTTGTTTATTTTAAAAGAAAATAACCATATGTTTTGCTTTTAGAGTTTTGTATTCTAAGTTTTCTACAACTGAAAGAAGCCTGAAAATTTTCAATTGACCATATTGAGGTGTTCGCCTGAAGAATTCACAATTTATATGCAGCTTAATTTATATGCAGCTTTTATCTATGCTGGAAACCTTTAGGTTTTTAGAAACAAATTTTAGGTTTTTAGGTTTTTAAGAGGTTTAAGTTTCAATATTTGTAATGTCAACGCTCATAAATCCTTCATATTTTTGCCACATCTTATCATGTGTACTGCTGTCTGTGGAGAGCAAACTATAGCATACAAGGCAAGGTACATGCATCATTCTAAGTTCTAATTAGCATCGTTGCAAATATAATTTATGCATTGTCAGACTGAAAGGCATCAAAGTGGAATCGTAACAGCCAGGCCTGAATAGAGGGGGTGCAGCCGGAACATTGTTCCGGGGCCCATGGAGCTCCAAGGGGCCCGGGTCCGGTGATGGATTAGATTAGATTGTTAGATTAATGGTTGATGGTTAGATTAATGCCATAAATACTAACAAGCCAAAAAACGTTCGTCAACACATTTTTCAACCTCCACTTGTATACACTTACAACGAGGACCCCGGAATTCTGCTTTGAGAAAGACCGACAAGGAAAAAAAGAAGGTAATCAGCTTTTCACACCACTTGTCAGGTCATGGTCCCGTGGCCACTTTTTGTACCGGGATCCGGAAATCCTCTCGGCGGCCCTGGTAGCAGCTGTTAATTACCAGCTGTGAAAGGCAGTCACGAAAGGCAGTTAATAGTCGCATTGAGTCACTCTGACCTGCTAATTTAACTTTACTTGGAGGTACAATCATACTCACCGACTATCTCACCATCACTTATCTTATTCAAGATGTTCATCATGTGATGTTCAGGTAAAACTAAAAGGCACAAAAAGCTATTCAGAATCAAGGATATTATTCACTTTCGTTCATTCACTCTTACTGTTCAAGTCACTTGAACTACTACTTTCATTGGATGCCTTGTCGTTATCATTGGACTCGTCCGAATCAGCTGCAGTTCCAAAATCACAGTCAATTTTATCGAAGCAAGTTCATTATAATTTGTCTTGACGAAGACCAACTTTCAACAGATTCATCACTGAGGTAGTTGCGGTTCTTAGAATGGATAAACCCAACACTTGCGACGCTTTTGCGCAGTTGATGCTGACATTTAGAACAGACGCAAAGCAATTTTCTTAGTTAGTTAGTTAGTTAGTTATAGGCTAATTTATATAACGCTATTGTCCTAGCGGGCTAGAGTCAAAAGTGCTTTACATTGAATTAAAAGAGTGTCCGAACAAGTGCGTTTTTAGTTTCTTTACGAATGTTTCCAAGTTGGTCGCGTTGGTGACACTGTCTGGTAACGCGTTCCAGAGAGCCGGGTTCCCTCGAGTAACAGAATGCTCTCTGTCTGTCACTTTCTGTCACTCATGTCAAGCAGTGCCATTTGATAGCCAATGCTGCAGTGGTGCTATGCGCCTGCAGCCAAGTATCTTGAATCATATGGCGTTCTCACTCTTTTCCCTGTATGATGCATTAACATTGTTGTCAAACTGATCGAAAGAGTCATTTTACTACCCACCCTCTGTTGCAGCAGGTGAATCATTATCAAATATTGATAATGAATCAAGAATATAGAGAAGGGTATATGGGTGTTGATATGTCAAGCAATCAAACCTTAAAACCCGAGAAAAAAGCCTAAAGCCTTTAAAGTCTTCAGGGTATCTTCTGTTATCAGGAGTCAAACCTTGCTCACTGAAGCATGGATACGGTAAGTATCCGATGTCTCGATCAACACCTTACGTCAGCTTAAATCGGTTACCTGCATGTTCCTGCAGGTACTTCTTCTAAGCCTAAATCGGTGTAACTGTCATGTCTGTAAACTTGATTGGCAATTGATTGAAAGCAGTAGCAGCTTCTGAAACTGGGATAGGACAGCATCACCGTGGAATTTCACAATTTGTTCATCAATTGGTTGCAGAATTTTGAGTGCCTTCTTCAAGTTGCATACGAAATCCGAAAATCGTCCTTGGCAATAAAGTCCTTCAGGTTCTGCCTCTCCTATCTCTGCTTGAACATTCCAACAACAAATTCACGTTCACTAACAATTCCGTTGATGATACGTTCTGAATCAAATTGATATGATTTGATTTTGTAAAAAAGCTTTTACAGAGCTCCCCACAGAGTTTGAGCTGGTTTGCCTTGGGCAATTAGTTTTCACCTAGTTGCATCTATCTAGACATTCTTCGCATCGTGGTTATTAAAGAACTTGACTGGACCTCTGCAATTGACAGCCAAGTTTAGACATATCTTCAAATGCGTATCAGATGGGATAAGTTGGTTTCCTCTGGTCTGGTTCTTTAATTTTTGCCGAAAGGACATCCCTCATCATTAAATGAAACCCGCGGAACATGCAACTATGGAATAACATTGCTGGATGCTTGCATTCTAAATCTCTCGACTGCCAGAATGATAGATCTTCATCCAAGCTACACACGAAGTTACATTAGAAAGAGTGATGGAGAGGAAAAGATGATGACTATGACGACGATGATTATTACTACTGTTAGGGTTACCAGACGTCCTTAAATGATAAGGACAGTCTTTAAATTCCGTTGCCCCGTCTTTAAGGGCGTTTGTCCTTAATAAGGACACAAAATGTCCTTAAATTTCATGCGTTTGTCCTTAATAAGACACAAAATGTCCTTAAATTTCATTAAAAATAGTGACTACCGATTTCGAACATTACTTTAGATTAAAGTGACTTTTTATTGGTTGATATTGATTGCTAAAACTGGTCATCATTAGTTCTTTATGCCTTTTTTGCGTCCTTTACATCCTAAAAATGTCCGACAAGCAAAAAAGCTAGTCATCACTAGTTTTTGTGCTTCTTTAACGTCCTGAAAAGTCTGACAAGCCAATGTGTTTTGTGTGTTCTTAAATTCTTTCCAACTGATCTGGTAACCCTAACTACTGTATATGTTACAAACAACTTCACTAGCCGTTGTAGTCGATGACTGAACAACTGGAAATGAAAAACGTCAAAGGATCTTTTAACGATCGTTCAATACTGCGATATGTTCTTTTATGGGTCGTAGATGTCCTATAATATTATGTGGTTTAATTTAGTATTTGTTATTTTTATTATTGCAGGCGTATTCAATTAAATTTTATGAGGGGCCATATTTTTATGACTGGTGCCCGAGGGCGAAGTAATGATATATATATATATATATACTGTAACACAGCATATACATAGATACTTTCGGTTGCAAAAATATAGTTCAAAAGTATTAGAAAAAAGGTAAGTTGAAGCAGGAGACTAAAAATTTCGCATTAGATGAAAAGTTATTTATCGTTTCATTACCCCTGCGGGCCATTTCACGTATAAGTTCTGGATGACATGTTGCGTTTATTTCGCAAAATTGATGAAAGTCGCGGCAATTCGCGGCTTTTTGAAACAATCATGGAATTCACGCCAAACGACAAAAATCACGGAGAGAGAGAGAGACAAGCCATGTCTTAAGATATCTGTCTGGTTCATTGTAGGACAGGTTTTATAGACAGCAAAACACAGTTTGTAATTAATTCGCTATGTGAGAGAAGCTACTAGAAGAATTATTGAACAGTTTGAGTGTAGATATGTCAAATTTTCAGTAAATCAAAAAAATCTCCGACACAAACCACACTTTTGCTTGTCCCCATCTTCATTGCTTCAAATCGTGGAAGAATAGTTAATACTAGTCGCCTCAATTTTGAACTTCAGCTTTCTAAATAAGGCACCCCCCCCCAAATGTAATACAACACACTGACTGTACGAGAACGAAGAATATCAATATAGGCCTATAATTAATAATATCAATATATAATTAATTGAAAGTCCTGCCTAATATCTTGTGAAATTGTTCGATCGAGGGAAGGAATTCTTGTTCGTTGGTTATAAAGACACAGTTTAATTAATTAACGTCCAAACGTGTAATACGAGTTTTGTATTGACGAAATTTGTGAGCATTATAATCTTATAATCTTTCTCGAGTTCTTTTCGTAAATTCAGCAGTTCAGTAGAGGAAGTCTTTTCCAAACTATAGAGAATTTCTGTGGGGGTGGGGTGGGGGTGGGGGTGGGGTGGGGGTGGTGGAGGCGGTGCATCTGGCATATACCGTTACCGTATGGGAAATGCGTCGTTGCTTTTATCATGATTCATGTATTGTATCCGACAACCAGCACGCCATTCATTGCTAAATGTTGTCTTATTTGTTGATTGAAATTCTCTTGATTAATCAGATTTTAGTGATTGAAAGTCATCTGAACGCTTAACTTGCAAATCGCATAGTGATTTCGCCAGAGATGTCAGTTGGGTTGATACATGCATAGCTGCGTCAATAACTCATATAGCGTATATAAATTTGTGCGTATAACTTCAATTCATGGACTCTCAAACTACAGCCTCATTGTCAGTGGCGGTTCCAGGATTTCTTGCTGGGGGGATGAAATGAATTCATAGGAAGTTGGTGGAGGAATGAAAATAGAAGGGAAAATCAATAAACTGCCGGAAAAGGCTTACAAAAGGGAATTTTATCCCTAATTTTACTACATTTTTACCGAGAGATAGGTTGACAAGCAAAAAAGGTCATCCGCAGTTTTTTCCCGTAGTTTTCCTAGTCTTTACTCCAAAATAGGATTCACAAGTTCAAAAAAGTCCAGTGAGAGATGCATCCCCACTCATCTCCCACGTGAAGTCGTCACTGCTCATTGTCTCAGGAAGCATGCCTTGAATTATGTTTTACAGAACAAGTCAAATGCATATCTTTCTCCTTTTCTTTCGTTTGCTTTACTGACTGACTGAAAAGTGTCGGTCTATTTAGATAAACATTTAGGAAATAATCTTATCTTTAAGATATCAGAATGTTATTTTATTCCGTTGTGTAGGATGACTTTAAGTTAGATTTCCCGGAAAAACGACCACATTAGAATCGTCTTCTCTCCTTCCAATCAAATATAATGTCCGTCGTCTATGGATTTTTGCCTCTTTGTGGGGCGGGGGTCCCCTATCAGACGCAGTACGGCGGCGTCTCGAGGATTTCCAGGTAGAATGTACCTGTGGTCATGCATCCTTGGTCTGCTGCGTAACCCATTAGAGCGCAAGGATCAAGCAGACCACATGTACACCTGGAACAGGAACCCTAAAATACATACAGTATACACACAACGCGTCATATGCACTCTCCATGCATACAATACACTTCCAAAGCACTACCGATGCCTCTCTATCACACTATTATTATTATTATTATTATTATTATTATTATTATTATTATTATTATTATTATTATTATTATTATTATTATTATTATTATTGTCTTGTCTTGTCTTCAACCGTCTTCGCTCCGAAGATTGGTTGCATTATGAACCGTCATCTTCCAGATGTTACGATCTTCTGCTCTTCTTATCGCCTGCTCGATAGTGAGTCCTGTCCATTCTTTGATGTTGTCTTCCCACTTTTTTCTTGGCCTGCCTCTTTTTCGTGATCCAGGCATTGTGCCCTGCATTATATCCTTCTCCAGACGTTCCTGCTTTGTTCGCATAATATGTCCCCAGTATTTCAGTTTTCTTTTCTTTACTGTTTCCAGTAGGGTTCTTTGAACTCCTGCTTTATCCATTACCCACTCATTCGTCTTCTTTGCTTTCCAGGAAACTCTCATTATTTGTCTTAAACCTTTCATTTCGAATGCCTGTATGCACCGTTCATCTTCCTTCATTATTGTCCAGCTTTCACAGCCATATTTGGCGACCGGCCACACCATTGATCTCATTAACCGGACTTTTGTGCTCACAGGAATGTTGTGACTTTTCCATATTTTGTTTAATGATGTTCCCGCCCCACGTCCTTTATTCAGTCTGTTTCTTATGTCGGCTTTGCTTGAAGTGTCGTCTGATATGATGGACCCTAAATACGGGAAGGTGTTGACCTGTTCCAATACTGTACTCTGAATTTTGATGTTGCAGCTCTTGTCTTTTGTTGCCATTACATTACATTATTATTATTATTATTACAATAATTGATTTCATTGTTCGTTTCATTAACAAAAAGACATGAGATAAAATAAATTGAACGAACGAATGGATGAATGGATGAATGAATGAATGACCGACCGGAATGTTTGTGTAATCGGAGCAGCTGTCAAGTGATTCGAAGCAGTCCTGTCGGACGGATTCTTCCATGTACGTGATCGCTCTGCCGTGACTGCATCCGGCGATGTCACCTAAACATCAATAAGCCAATAAGCTTGTTAAGGCAGTTGACAAGAACTCAAGAACTCTTTGGTGGTAACTATTTTAAACTACAGCGTATTGATCGCCATTGTGATCGCATTCTTCGCCCTCTTGTCCTCTAGTGGGTTTGTTCCTGTATTCGCCCTCGTTGTCTTCTTGTCTTTGCATCTACAAATAGTAAAACTTGCATCCTGCTTTAAACCCTCGATTAAATGCCATTATGCGATCCAATTATAGTTCACAATGTGCATAAGGCTTTCACATTATACACAGCAGATCCGTTCCGGATCCCCCGGACTCAGGGTTTAATCTAGGCCGTTTCCGGAGGGGAAAATTGCCCTTCCCCCCGGAAATTTCAAATTCCCCCCGGAAATTTTGGCATACTACATCAACTAACAGCAGCCCCCTAGCAGAATTCCCCCCGGCTTTGTCAGTTTCTCCCGGCTTTTTCAGTTCCCCCCGTAGTCCAGGAGTCTAGATTAAACACTGCCCGGACTGACCGGTGCAGCCCGGCTGGTCGCGTCCTCCGGCCGGATAGAAGTCGATGTGACCGAGCTCCCGGAGTGTTCCGTAGGTGCTTGTGTCCGTGTGGAGGACGTCTACGAGGAAGGCACAGGAGGGGTTCAGACCGATGGTCAAGTCAGGACTACTCTCGAACGACGGCCCAGCTGGGTCGAGACCTAAGCACGCAACGATAACACTGTGCGCATCAGCGATAAGAGAATTAGGCAGATTTACTCTTAGAATTAGGCAGACTTACTCTTCGAATTAGGCAGACTTACTCTTAGAATTAGGCAGACTTACTCTTATAATTAGGTAGACTTACTCTTAGAATTAGGTAGACTTACTCTTAGAATTAGGTAGACTTACTCTTAGAATTAGGCAGACTTACTCTTAGAATTAGGTAGACTTACTCTTAGAATTAGGCAGACTTACTCTTAGAATTAGGCAGTGCTCTTGACATGCCTTTAAGCAGACTGCTCTGGTAAGCCTATTCTTGTCTCTGTTCCTTCGGTTAAAATCACGAATAATGACCTGCAGGTGAGGGCGATCGCACTACCTGTGATTCTTCCAAGAGTCGTTCTCATCCCAGCGTGACCGCACACGTGAGAACCTAGGCTGTGACCGATGCACCACATCAAACTGTAAGACCCTCCGCCGTTGTTCACGAGGTTGTCGACGACCAGGGCAGTGTAGGCGCCGGTCGAACGGGTGTTGGAGGCTGCCTGAATATAGGTGGAACCGTCTGCTCCCGCCTGCCACCCCACCACGGCGACGTTCATATCCTCCTGCGAAAGCAGAACCGATCCGGTTGAAATTGTAGAGAAGCAAGAGGATTAATTTCAAATAATCAAGTAAAATATAACTTCACACTGATTTCTTGGGCTTTTGAATCTTCTGGAAAGATGTCTATTTGGAGGTAAGTAGTCCTAAATAGGCTAATATGCCTCCTTCTCCAGCCCATCATCCTTGTTGCTATTCAGCAGTTAGGAATTGTATAGTTTTGGGTCGACCTAGTTATTGTACGTGCCAAGGCAACTGTGCGCGGCGACATTTAACACAAAAGCAACTTATTCTACTGAAGACAATTTAAGGCTTTCTTTAAAGTATGCCTATAGGAAAACGCTAGCATTAGATGATCTACAAGTACGCGTTGAAAGTTCGTCAGCTGTTTACTCTGTTAAGTAGTTCGTCTTTCATCATGTCCATCCAACCGCTGCCGCCGCTGTTTTGGTTGCTGTGAATGAGGAAGGCAGTTCTTTGCGCTGGATTGAAGAAACCTCTATAGATTACATGCTCACTTGTAAATTACATTCAAATATAGATCGTCTTCTGTCTATCTGTCTGTTTATCTGTCTGTCCATCTGTCAGGTAGATTAATTTCGATGAGGAACTTACAACCTACTTGACATCAAAAATGAGATTGGAAGTGGCTAATCCAAGTAGCCTATCTGTGTTAATAGATCGATTTAAGAACAAAAAAATGACTTGCAGAGTCAGTCGATTCAGTCGATTTTTCAACTTAAACTCACGGAGTGGTTACGTGGTCGAAAGACTCCCCTACAACGGCGTTCGCCCTTGTAAACATCGTGTACGAAGGAATGACTTGCTCCATGCACCAGGGAAGAGGAAGACTGTCGAACGGGGGATCATTGGTGAAACACCCGATGTAAGGGCAGCAAATCTCGAGCGCCCTAGAAATAGAAATATCAAACGAAAAATAACGTATTATCTCTGAAATGGCATCGATGAATTCAAAGACGAAGTTACTGTACATTGCACATATCAATATACAAATATTACTGAATTCTTTGAATTTCGATAAAATCATTCGTGCAGTGAAATTCACGACCTACTTAGGCGATTAATAATGATTCCACTTATGTAGATGTGAAATCTCTTCTAGATTGTTCTGCTTACCACGAGGAAGTCACAAAACATAGAAGAAACAGCAGTCCTAGCATCGTCGTCATCGTTCAAGCTCTAATTTCGATTGTATTGCCGGTCAAGAGCGGACGCCAACCTGGGATGTGTATAAATACATATCCCGATGCATTGTGTGACTTCTCGCAGCTGTTCTGTCTCAGAACAACGTTGTCGACTAACAGCGACAGATGACGACAGATAAGAGTGGCTAGAAACGAAATAACGAAAAACGTGTTCACGTCTTTACGTCGTCCATAACACAGCAGATAACAGTTAACCCTCGTAATCACATCGGATTTTTAGGCAAGCACTTAATCGATTCATTTCCAGTCGACTTACAAAAAAATTGTATTAGATTTATAGCTACTCGAATCATGCATTGGTCTAAACTTATATCTGGCGTACATCAGCCTAAACGTTTATTATGCGTGCCGAGCTTATCATACAACAAAGGCAAATTACTAAGAAAGCATGTAATGGGAAACACGAGTTACTTAGAAGTATACAAGCAGAGAAGCCGAGAAATCTGAATGCTTGAATTAAGTAAAATTTCTGATCATCGATCATTAAGCGTTAAGTTTGCAAGTGACAGTGAAGCTTTGCAATCAACATTTAGAAATGAACTAAACCAGAATGTATAATATAACAAGTCAAGTACGTGGCAAAGATAATACAGGGAGATCTTCTGAATTGCCAGAGCTTCAACTGATGTGACTTTGCAGGACTTCTCTATAGACATATTAGACATGTTACGTAAGTTCACTAATAATAATGTTCCTATAAAATCTAGAAAAGCAATTTTCTCCCTTCAGGTGAAATATTGATTTATCTGAAAAATTGCAAAGTCAAATTCAATACGTCTTCGGAGACAGTTGAAACCGTTCTTGCACAGATTCAACAAACCCCTCTAAGATTCGCCGTAGACAAAAAAATAGAAAATTAGTAATGCAGGCAAAATCATCTCAGCTTAGAAATCTTATGACTGAGAACCCATCTATTCCTAGAACTCCATGGGGACCCTTGAATCAGATCACATATACAGTAGATGTTTGCTAAATAACATGAATTCGATCAAATTTCTTTTTAACTGAAATATTTCAGATGACAGAAATTGAGGTCAAAGACTGTTGGAGGAATTTGCAAAGACGATTGAATTCGATTCATATGACTAAATAGACATTTATTATACTAGATGATTGATAGTTTAAAAGATATTGCACATATGCTGTGAGAGACTTTGTCCATCGAACGTCAGAGCACAAAGAGGACACACAAATCGATTTCGAAATGTCAGAATCGCAGCTACGCAACTCATCTTGGTTAAAATTGATCGCAAAAATAGTCGAAGATCACCTGAACGTAGCTACCCGCATAATTTCACTCGTGGTCTAACGTCTGCTTATCAATATCTGGAAAATAAAACCGAAATGCCAGTGCTATGACCGACAGCGAAAATTAAGATAGTATAGGAAAGGTCGCCCCATCGACTGAATAAAGGCAGTTACGAGTACCAACCTTTCCTTCGCCGCCTTTCCTTCTAATGAATGAGCACATATTGCATTCTTTCGCAGCTCAGTTGATTGGGTAAACAGTTTCTGTCGCGACAGAGGTTTGAATTCAGGACTTCGTGAATGACTGTTCAGTTCGTTACCCATTAGGAAACCGCGCTACTTAGAAGAATATCTCCTAAATTCTAGAACAGGGGTCCGCCAAAACCTTTAATCCGGCCCACGGGCCACGGCAAGAAATGAGAAACATGCACAAATCTATTATAGGAATCTCTTTTTCGCCGCCTGTGTCATAGAGACAAACTTTAATTGTAACTTGCTTCAACGTTCAACTTTCTTACTCTTTACCATAGATGTACGCTATCTCATGAACTCAGTCATCGTCAATTCCGTGATTTCCTGGTGGAAATAGAATCTTAGTTTCCAGACCTACTTACCATGCTTCAGTAAGATGGTTTATCTGTAGGTAAGTCCTGACTCGATTTTTTGATCTTATTAAGATGCACTAATAGATCTGCTGCAAGTGCTATTTTTCAACCATCCACTGGCGTTGCTCACAGAGAAAGCGAACGGGGCTGGAAAATAGCATTTTCAGCCGATCTATTCGTGCATTTTAATGATTTTCATATTCAGTTGCAAGACGAAAAGGCACTCATCTACGATTTATACTCCAAGGTTAAAGCGTTCCGTCAGAAATTGGCACTTTTGAGAATCAGTTATCAAGAAGCTGCTTCAGTCACTTCACACTGTGACAAATAATTATATCCAAGAAGCTGCGACTCCCTTTCCATGCTTGCTTGCTCATTTCAAGCTTGATCAAGCAGTTCCAGGAACGTTTCTCTTATCTGGACGCATGCTCGTTGAAAATAAGACTCTTTGAAAATTCTTTTGACTCTGTCATTGAAGACTTACCTTCTCAGCTGAAAATGAAAATTGTTGATTTGCAATCCAGTGATATCCTGACGGACAAATTTAAGGAAGGAGAATTATGTCAATGCCTTCCATGTGTTCAGTTTGTTCATTTAGAAGGTATGCTCGTGAATTCATTCTAGTTTTTGAGCTACATATTTGTGTGAAAATACATTTTCTAATACGAGTAGGCCTACGTTAAATCCTGCAACAGGTCCGCATTATCTGAAGAACATTTAAAATTCTTACTTATTACAGGGACTTTGAACCAAATTTTGATGTAATTTTATCAGAAATGCATCAGTTTCATTTATCTCACAGTAGTCAAAACCCATTTCAATTGCAACTGATATTCTGCAGTCTGCACTTATACGCTGCATCATAATTCAGCAATAAATAGTCTGTTATTGTCAGTTAAACGCATTTATTCGCTGCACTGAGCTCAACTTAATCTCCTGTGCATGCATGTGGACCGCGTAGCCGTCAGAACTCAGCAACATTACCAATACTGCAACATAACGAAATCTGTCATTGTGGCAAAATAATCGCACATTGAATTTCATGTGCGCAAATTACCACCAAACATTTATTATGATCAGCTGATTTGAAAACATGTAAAATGCAAGACAAGCAGGTGCTGTGAACTTAGTGTAAAGTGTATACAGGGTGTAAAATTGAAAAGTGGCCCCTTTATGATATTTAATATCTCGGCCGCATGTGTGGCGATTTAAATGAAATTTATAGACCATATACCTGGGAATGTTTCTGATGTAATTGCCAAATTGCATGCTGATATCTTTAGAATTTGCTGAAATATGGCCAAAAAACTAAAGAGTTTAAGATTTTAAAATTTACAACGTCGCAGCCGGGAACAAGCGCTTGTCTCGCTGCAGACGTTTGATGCGACGCTTGACTGTAACCAAACTTAAAGAGGTCTTTTTCACTGACGAAAAGGCCTTCTACCTTGCTCTGCCAGTTGACAACTTGACAGTCAAGGCAAACGAGTGTGGGTGTGGGAAGGGAAGGAGGTTTGTCATCAGAACGACTTGTCAGGCAGCGGGCAAAGTTTTCCAGACATGTCATGGTGTCTGCTGGAGTGTGCCATCAGGGCAAGGGTCGCCTGCACTTCGCACCAGACAAATCCAAAGTGAACGCCGAGTGCTACGTAACTCAGCTGCTACCAGATCTCCTGCAGGACTGTCATGATTTGCTAGCTTTTATAATCCAGCAAGACGGAGCACCTGCGCACTCTGCTCTCAGGATTCAGGATTTTCTGGAGCAAAATTGTCCAGATTTCATCAAGAAAGATGACTGGCCACCCAACTCCCCAGATATCAATCCACTTGACTTCCACATCTGGAGAATCATGCTCGACAGATATCAAAAGTATCAGCCAAAGCCACAGAACATCACGCAATTGAAGACTGTGCTGAAGAATATCTGGGAGAGTTTGCCTGAGGACTAGATCAAGAAGCCGATACTGTCAGTGAAGAAGCGCTTGTCGGCATGTGTGAAGACTAAGGGTGGGCCATTTTGAGCACCTGCTCCCGAAACAAATCATCTGAAACCCCCTTTAAAACGGCCTTTTTCAGGGCCAAAAAACAAATAATTTTTATCACTTTATTATGACGTTATATTGCGTTGTCAATTTTAAAATTTGGGTCTCTTTAGTTTTTTGATCATATTTCAGCAAATACTAAAGATAATCGCATGAAATTTGGCAATTACATCAGAAACATTCCCAGGTATATGGTCTAGAAATTTTATTGAAATCCCCATTCACGCGGCCGAGATATTAAATATCATAAAGGGGGCCACTTTTCACTTTTACACCCTGTATATATATATGCATCAATTTCATTGTTTCTATTAGATTTCTACTGGTGTTGGCCAATGCCAACACTTTCTCGTTTGTCTTATCCTCTGTCCTTGATATCTTCATCATATTCCGTATGAAACCACATTTCGGTGGATTCCAGCTTTTCCCATTTCTCTTGAGATTGTTCAGGTCTCGACTCCATATAGCAATACTGACCAAATGTAATACCCTACTACCCTCATTCTAGTTTCTATATATGCATGTGAGTGTTTTTTCAGAAGCTGTTTTAATTTCGTGAAGGCAGTTTTGTTCATCTCTTATCACTACTAAAACATTTACAACGCAGCGCGTTTGAAGTGGAGAAATGAATATCTGAGGCCAGCATTAAGTGTAACAACAAGTGGCTGTGTGTGTGTATCAAAGAAGGAAGCTAGTAATAATTCTGGAAAAGAATTTATCATTTTATTCCTGTTTAGGTTTTAGCATTTAATCTTCCTGTCTTTCCAATAATTTCGGAAACTGACTTCTAAAACAGCGACTTCACAGTGATTCTCGGCGATTTTTCATCGCTGCACACCTGAAACGGATATCAAATTGTTATGACCGAGAGCGCCTACTAAGAGGAACTAGATCAATTAGGGACAAGTGAATCAAATCCTGGAAACCTTAAATATTTGACACCTCAAAACTAGCCGTCACTACAATTTCTACACATCCATGCACACTCGGGCGTCTGATGTCCGTTTCAAGTGTGCAGGCGATTAAAATTGTCGCGCATCATTGTGACGTCGTTTTTTGGAGGTCAGTTCTTGAAATTATTGGAAGGACAGAAAGACTAAATGCAACTGAAAAAACTTTAATAGTAATCAAACGATGTTTTCCTACTTTGACATTACATGTACTTCACAATGAGACTTCAGGCCCGTCTTTTGCCAGTGTGAGGCCCCTGGCACCTGGCAGCTTCCGGGGCACAGGATGGGTTGGATTCTGGACCGTTTCAAGGCATAGACACGTGCCTAGGGCCTCGCAATATATGAGAGGCCCCGGCGGGATGAAAAAAGTTCGTTTATTCTTATGCTCGAGAAGAAAAAAGAAAAAAGGTCATCACGTTTTTTGGTGCTTAAAGGTCAAAGCATAAAAAGGCTGGAGCGCGCGGGGCCCTTAAGATGCGCGGGGCCCCGGGCACAGTGCCCAATTTCCAACACATAAAGACGGACCTGATTTCTATCGGCATTTACTATTACGGGGCTTTTGTGGTAATACGAGTATTTGTGGAAATAGAATCCGGAATCTTCCATGCAGTAAATTTGTTTTTTGTTTCAATCCTGCTGAAATTTTTTCTCCTGGATGGTCTTTTCCATAGTTGGCCCTTAAACGCCGAATCTTTATATTCACTAAAATCATTGAAAAGCATTTAATCTTCTCAGCATAAAATGAAAGAATTGGTTCCATTCATCTGAGGTGTTATAGTACGGGAAAAGTTACAGAAGTTGTTAGATTTCGGCTTCTAACGCGAAATTTCCTGATTCGCTCCTGATCAAGAGTGCGTTGAATCTCGTCTCACGACATTCTTGTATTGTCTGCGATCTTCGACGATTTTATGACAGGCACCAAATTCGATGTCGCATTCGCCGCTGCAAGTGCAGGGTGGAGCGAAAAATTGCTAGCGTCAATAATACGTTTTAAGCAGTTAGGGATCGAGGACGTCAGATAGCAGAGTTTCAACGTTTATCCATCGATGTAGTAATGAAGTAAGATGTCATTTGGTTATTTGCTCGCCACTAATCAAAGACGATTGCTCGATTTGCGCCAGGGATGGGAGGTTAAGATCGAAACTTTTGATTTTGAGCTGTCCTACTCCTCTTCGCTGGATGGGAAGAACCCTCAGGGGCATGGGGGGGCGCCACAAGCCAAATATTGGGTGGGCCAGCATGGCCTGTTTGAAATTGGACAATGCAAGGACTAGTGCTACAGTAGGCTATAGATATGCAAAAATTCAGAAGTGATGAAACGAATTAAAACCACATATTCTTGTGTCCCCATCTTTGCTGTGCCAAAACTTACTAGAATTGTCAATTATTATTATTATTATTAATCAGCTAATTTATCCAAACGCTATAACACGACTAAGGCCATAGGCAAGAGCGATTTACAATCAATCACAGTAAGATTTGCGAAACAAGTGCGATTTTAGCTTGGAAGCGAACGATTCAAAAGAAGTCGCTGCTGCAATCTCGTCAGGAAGGGCGTTCCACAGTAGCGGGTTCCCACGAGTTATCGATCTTTCACCCAGCACGGCCGTCTTAGAAGGAGGCGGAACCAGAAGGCGGACTCGTTTGCTGGAACGTAGCTGTCTCGCGGAGTCTGGACGGGTCGATCTGTGTATTAGCGCCGACAGATAGTCAGGGCAGGTGGTGTCGTTAAGGGCCCGATAAGTTAGCATACATCTCTTGTATGCGATCCGCTCTGGTATCTTCAGCCAGTGTAGATTGTCTTTGAGCAGGGGAGTCACGTGTCCCCGCCACTTTGCTCCAAAGATCAACCTGGCCGCCGCGTTCATGACTGATTGCAGCCGGTCAAGTTGACAGTCAGGGAGACCAAGAAGGATCCCGTTACAGTAATCGAGCTTTGATATCACAAGTGCACGAACCACTCGGATCGCTGCTGAGATCGGGATGTACTTTCAATATATTCTGTCTCAATTCTTTTCTAAAGCTTTCGAAATGCCACGAAAAATAATGAGCCATTTGAAACGACACTATACAAAGTCTTTCAGAAATCTATTCTCTGTCAAATGTCTAAAAAAATAATCGAGAGATAAGATGGCGCTTAAGACAGCAGGCTTCTTCTATTACAGGCTTTATAGACCACAAAATATTATAAAATTGATACCCTGTTTGAAATTGGACAACGCTAGTGCTACAGCAGGCTATAGATATGCAAAGTTCAGAAGAGTGATGAAACGAATTAAAACCATGGAGGGCGCCACAAGCCAAATATTGGGTGGGCCAACATGGCCTGTTTGAAATTGGACAATGCAAGGACTAGTGCTACAGTAGGCTATAGATATGCAAAAATTCAGAAGAGTGATTAAATGAATTAAAACCACATATTCTTGTGTCCCCATCTTTGCTGTGCCAAACCGTACTAGAATTGTCAATATATTCTGTCTCAATTTTTTTCTGGAGCTTTCGAAATGCCACGAAAAATAATGAGCCATTTGAAACGACACTATACACAGTCTTTCGGAAATCTATTCTCTGTCAGGTTTTATAGACCACAAAAATATTATAAAATTGATACCCTGTTTGAAATTGGACAATGCTAGTGCTACAGTAGGCTATAGATATGCAAAAATTCAGAAGAGTGATGAAACGAATTAAAAGTTAGGGGTAGTCCAACTCTTCCACTGTTTTATTTTAGAAATCGACCACGTGGCGTTTTCTTGAGTCTTATGCAGAGAATCTGACCAATGACGGAATAATTTCTGATTGTTTCATTATGCAAAATAAGTTATTCAGACAAATTGATGACAGGATGAAGCTTCCTCTTGCTACGCACAGAGTGGACCAGTGGAGGAGAGGTCAGTGACCAGGAAATTCCCCCTCTCCCCATAAAACTAGCACACTGAGATTCACGACAGAATTTTGTCATAAAATGTACGTAACAGTCTCACAAGGCTCGTATCACGCTATAATGCTAGGTTTCACGCTTACGAACTTAGATGACATTAAAAGGACGGAAACTATTGCAAATTACTTATTCTCCTTCACTTGCCTATCTGTCCGCCGTAAACTATAGGAGAATGGATTACCAAAAATGCATATGACTGTTGCGGTTTTTGCTATTCATTAGATCTATGACTCTCGTTCTGTTGGATTGTCAAGATAGCGGACCTCTTTCCAGTTTCCATCTCCTGTCGTCTCTTGCGCGAAGTGTGTGGGAACTTTCTCTCGTGTTCTGTAGACTTTCCTTTCGAGCGAAGTGAGTTTCAGGTCGTAGAATGGGGCTATGAACTATTATTATTATTATTATTATTATTATTATTATTATTATTATTATTATTATTATTATTAGGTAGTAGTAGTAGTGGTAGTAGTAGTAGTAGTAGTAGTAGTAGCAGTAGTAGTAGTGGTAGTAGTGGTGGTGGTGGTGGTAGGTGGTGGTGGTGCAGGTGGTGGTGGTGGTGGTGGTGGTGGTGGTGGTGCAGGTGGTGGTGGTGGTGGTGGTGGTGGTGGTGGTGGTGGTGGTGGTGGTGGTGGTGGTGGTGGTGGTGGTGGTGGTGGTGGTGGTGGTGGTGGTGGTGGTGGTGGTGGTGGTGGTGGTGGTGGTGGTGGTGGTGGTGGTGGTGGTGGTGGTGGTGGTGGTGGTGGTGGTGGTGGTGGTAGTAGTAGTAGTAGTAGTAGTGGTAGTAGTGGTAGTAGTAGTAGTAGTAGTAGTAGTAGTAGTAGTAGTAGTAGTAGTATGAAATTTGATTGTGCACTTTATAAATCAAGTACGCCTCGTAGACTTGGTAACGTCTGCGTAGCGACGGAGGCACAGACACAGAAGGGTCCCGTACTCTCCATTGGCAGTGTTTATTCTAGCCACCTTGACTTTGGGGGAGTTTGAAATGTTTGGGGGCGGGAGAAGGTTTGTCTCCCCAAAAACCTTGACAAGCAAAAAAGGTCATCTGACTTTATATATCATATCCTTCTCCAATGCTCTGACGAGCAAAAAATTATCATTCTTATATTTTCCCCTCTCAAAGAAAAAACCCCACTCGTCACACTTTGAGGGGGATTTCCATCCCCCAATGCAACATATAGAATTTGGGGGATTTTAAAACTGGGGATTCCCCCAGAGAAGGCCTAGAATAAACACTGCTCCTTTGGGGTTGGAACCGCCAGTAGTGGGACTTGTGAAAACCGCCGAGTAGTTTTGAGGAACGGGTAGTAGGCCTATAAGGTGTGATGGATGATAAGAAGAGATGAAAATGAATTATAGAAGTTTAAAGTTTTCTAGCTTTACACCGCAGTGACGTTGTTTGTCTGTCAAGATCTTTTCACTGGAGACCTGTAAATTAAATGTCAGTGCCCCCCCCCCATTCCGGAATCCTGGCTACGCCACTGCTTGGCAATTGAGTTGTTAAGAACTTTCCCAGTGTTAAAGGTAGCAGAGCGACCAGTTAACACTCAAGCCTCTCTCTCTCTCTCTCTCTTTGACCTCAATGGATTGCGTTCTTATTCCATGAGTGCTCTTTGCTAATGGTTAACCCAGAGCTGTTTGTAAATGCAAGCCTCGGAGTTATTATAACTCGTAACGCATTTTATGGATCTTTAGGGCATGAATTGGCTTCGTTGTAATTATAAGTGCGCTGGAAGCGAGTGATTAGCATTGTGGGACTTCTGTTACACGCCCGAATATGTTCGAAAGCAGAATAATGTTATTTGACTCTGTAGCAGTGGCGGTTCCAGGATTTCTTGATGGGGGAGGGGTGAAATGAATTCATAGTAAGTTGGTTTGGGATGAAAAGAGAAGGAAAAATCAATAAACTTTGCTGGAAAAGGCTTACAAAACAACATTTCCCCCTAATTTTACTGAATTTTTACCGAAAAATAGGTTGACAAGCAGAAAAGGTCATCCGCACTTTTCCTCTGTGGTTTTACTAGATTTTACCAAAAAGAAAGGTCTCACAAGCGAAAAAAGTTCGGAAGTCCGGTGGGGGGACGATGCATTTCCAATCATCCTCACCTGGAACCGCCACTGCTCTGTAGTGCATAACATAAAATAATTAGTCAAACGACAGTTTTAATTTCGAGATTATATTTTGCAATAGAAACTCCTTCCACTGAAACAGTCTTTACACTCTAAAGGTTGAGATAGAACTTCGTCATTGGCCAATAATTGTGACCAGGCATCGCCAGGTAATTAACCGACGCAATAAGGTGGAGTTCTGTCGACATCCAGGTAATAGATACCTGTGGTCTGACATCCAGTGTCTGTACCGTAGCCCATTATGGCACAAGGGTCATTCAGTCCACAGGTACACGATGAACAGGAAAGCTGAAATCAAACAAATGCAAGAAATTGTTAGGATTTCCTGTATGCGAGAAATCCAGCATATTTACAAGGACACGAAGAGTCGAATTGAAAGGAATGAATTCAGTGCTAGAATCCTTAATACCATGAGCTACTTACTTACTATGCATCATTCTTTATGTATAATTCAATTTATAGTTTTTGTCATTCTATCTCTATGCCTCTCTCTGTTTCTGTCACTGTCTGTCTCTCTCTGTCTCTGTCACTGTCTCTCTTTCTCTCTCTCTCTCTCTCTCTCTCTCTCTCTCTCTCTCTCTCTCTCTCTCTCTCTCTCTTCCTCTCTGCCAGTCTGTCTGTACGCATGCATGTCTCTCTGTCTCTTTGTCTGTCTCTCTCACACTCTCTCTCTCACTCACACTATCTCTGTATCTGGTGTCTCTGTCTGTCTCTCTGTCTCTCTCTCTCTCGTGGTCAATGATATAGGGAGAGAAATTAATTAATGAATCGATTTGAGTGAATCGAAATGAATGAATCGAAGAATGAACGAACATTGATATGTCATTGATATGATATGACATTGATAGTCGTTGATATGAATTATATGAATTCATGAAAGGATCCGTCGCATGTAGGCCTATATACCGGGATGTTGTCGTAATTCGTGCAGCTCTGTCGCGCCAGGAAACAGTCCTGTCGAACCGATTCTTCCATGTATTCGACGGCTCGGAAATGATTGCACGGAATTACATCCGCTGGAAAAACAACAACCCGGCCACAGATAAACATCTAACCCTATATCCCACATGGAATTCACTGGCAGACAACACGCAACAAACGCCAACTCTATTGTGTTATTCGGTAACATATTTACAGTTTACAATTTATTTCCAATATTTCCAATATCATACATAACATTTATAATAATTTCGGATTAATCTAAAGACTCTCATCTCATACAAACGACATTTTGTTAAGGCGCTCTTTGCTCGTTGGAGACTCTTATAACCAGAAAATGTCGATTTAACCTGCCCCCTATTGAGGAACCCTGGCTACGCCACTGGAATGTATGTGAAGTGTGTTAATGCGTACAGCTGCATCCTGGCTGTGCATGTCCTCCGGCTGGGTAGAAGTCGATGTGACCGAGATCACGTAGTGTCCCGTAGACTTCGTAGTCTGTGTGGATGACCTCGACTGACCTTGCGTTGGCCGGATTCAGACCAATCGTTATGTCACTGCTGCTTTCGAACGACGGACCGGCCGGATCCATGCCTAGGACGACGACAACGACGAAATACATGACACAATGGCAATATGTTATTATTATTATTATGCACTTTTATAACACCATTTCTAAAACTCTGAAGGTAACAGTCGATAGTCCTTCAAATCCATCAGCAAAAGATCTGGTCATTCCAGAAATCAGTGCCAGTGAGACTCAGTACCGTAGTACCTAACCCCTACTCAAATCTCTGCGCTGGCTGAGAATAGCAGAACGCATTAAATATAAAATAGTATCGATGACATATAACTCAATTCATGCATCACAGCCAGTCTACCTAAGAAATCTGATAATCCCACAGCATCCTCGATCTACTCGATCTTCCTCTCGCGTAACTCTCCTTCGTCCTCTGAATCAATCATCTCTCAAAATTTGCAACCGTGCTTTTTCAGATGCTGCACCAGAACTTTGGAACTCAATTCCAGCACCCCTCCGCTGTCTACATCATATGGTCAAATAACAAATTCTGAGTCACAATTTCCTTCCATTCTTGCAGCATCTTTTCAAGTTTTTTTCTCTAAACTCAAGTCATTTCTCTTCAGATAATCAATTCCTCCATGGCTGTAACGTTCCAACCACAATGACCCTTTGGATTAAATGACCCTGCGTGAACGACCCCCACCTGTGGCTATGGCTACTTCATACTAAGATTAAGCGCCTAGGAATATGGAGCTAACGCGGTGCTGCTTTTGGAGGCGCTGTAGAAATTCACGAGATTCTACTTACTTACCAGTGATTCTGTCGATCGGTCCCGTGGTGGTGGAACGCCCAGTGTGGCCGCACACGTGAGACCCGAGGCTGTGACCGACGCACCACATGCGCGTCCCCGATCCGCCGCCGTTGCTGACGAGATTGTCGATTACCAGACCCGTGTAGGCTCCGACCGACCGAACGTTCGAAGCGGCCTGGAGGTAGTTGATGATGTCGGCGCCCCCCTCCCATCCGACGATGACGACGTTAATGTCTTCCTATGAACCGAGGATATGCGTAGATCAGATCAACATGTTGAGAAAATAATATTCGTAAGATTAATTATTACCGTTATAGTAAGAGATCTTCTTTGCCGTATAAAATCCATCGGCATGGTCCATTCGATGTTCGCGCAGACTGTTGTGATAGAGAGAAGTGGGTAAGTAAAATCTTTTGTAAATTTATATAGCGCTTTGGGGAGTAGTAGCCTACAGTAATGGCTGCTTATTCTTATGCGCTTAATGGAAGCTGACTTACTCTGTTGAGAAAGGCGTCTTTCATGCCTTCCATCCACAGGCTGCCTTCGCTTCCCTGATATCCGTGGATGAGGAAAACAGTTCTCTGCAGCGGACTGAAATCGTTGCTGCAAAAAGAGAACAGTTGCACCGATTGCACTTTCCTCCTCCTCCTCCTCCTCCTCCTGCTCTTTCTACTCCTCCTCCTACTCCTCCTCCTAATGATCACTCGCTATCTTCACTCATTTCCTATCTCCGCTCTATTCCATCCTGTCGTTTCATTATTTTATTTAAAGTAAAATCTCGTGAGGAAACATCGGATTGCTGCAGAGAAATCATGCATCTAGTCGAGCAGTGGCGTGGCCAAGGGAGGTCTGGGGGTTAAACCCGTATTGGCTGCCGAAAGCAAAATATCTTTAATGAGTTCCTATGCATTTGTGATTTTTGACGCAACTTTGGGCGTCAAACCCCCTTGGCTATAGAATTAACGGTTTAAGAGGCGAGGACCTGTTTTTGCTTGTCAGGAAAAATAATTTAAAAATAGAGGAGAACCCCCTTTTTTGCTTGTCAAGATTTTTCCAAAGTTGGACACGGTCAACGCCAAAAACCAACCCTCCTTCCGGAAATCCTGGCTACGCCACTGTAGTGAAGAAATTAACTTGTTTTTCGAATTGTGTCTTCTCTCCGATCGACACACTTGGGCGGATCTTCGAATAGACAACGAATACAGGAACACCTGTTGTTGACTTACGGGACGCTCGTGTGATCGAACGACTGTCCGATGAGGTTCGTCCTAGTGAACATCGTGTACGAAGGGTTGATGTCACTCATGCACCACGGAAGAGGAAGACCGTCGTAGGGAGGATCGTCCGTAAAACATCCGATGTCCGGACAGCATTGGGTTGCCGCCCTAAGGAAGCAAACGACTGAATTAAGTAAGTAAGTAAGAATGGCAAAATCAGCATCAGTTGAACCAGAGATGGATCCAGGAATCAGTGTTCTATATTATAGGCCAGATAGGAACAATCTTCCTCTCTTCAAAGAAAACAACCACAAAATCCTTACCCCCCCCCACAAATATTCCAACACTGACACAAATTGGTGCATCGAATTGCGTGTCTTGCCTCCAGCCAAGTCAATCCCCCCTCCCTAAGGCCTGGAGTCTGGATAAAACACTGACAGAAATTTAGCCTGGACGTGCACTTTCCGTTCCATTCCCTATTCTGCCTTGACTCGCCCCTTCCATTTGGACTGATGCATGTTGTTAAAGTAATTGCGGGGAAATAAAAAAACGACGATCGCCTATTTTAATTCGCGTCTTTATAACTTTTCTGCTTTTCGTCACGATTCATTAATCCTCTGCTCCCAATCCGTCTTTGAGTGGAACAAATGAATGAGTGTGGCAGAAAAATTGAGCGATGAATTTATTTTGGGGTTTTGGGGCCTTATACGTTAAATACTCTTCACCTCGTCAAAAGCCCATGTCGAAACAGTCTAATATAATAATAATAATAATAATAATAATAATAATAATAATAATAATAATAACAATAATAATAGTAGTAGTAGTACTGTAGTAGTAGTAGTAGTAGTAGTAGTAGTAGTAGTAGTAGTAGTAGTAGTAGTAGTAGTAGTAGTAGCAGCAGCAGCAACAACAGCAGCAGCAGCAGCAGCAGTAGTAGTAGTAGTGGTAGTAGTAGTAGTAGTATAGTAGTAGTAGTAGTAGTAGTAGTAGTAGTAGTAGTAGTAGTAGTAGTAGTAGTAGTAGTAGTAGTAGTAGTAGTAGTAGTAGTAGTAATGATAGTAATAATGATGGGGAAGATGTAATTCTTTTGCAGCAGTTTTAATGTTTAAAGATATCAATCAATGGAACTCCAAATCCATTTGCAAAAGATTAATCAGTCTTAGAAACAGCAAGACAGAGAACAGAGTGATAGCAAGATGATACGACTTAGAAACTATTCTGATTAACCCACCCCACCCCCACTCTCACCCCCAGACGCAGAGACTGGATTGCTGGTAATGACCGTCTGATTTGGCGCAGAATATTGTCAAACGACGAGTTGGGAATCTTATTTTTAAAATTATCATTAAAAGACTTCATAATGTTCTTAGCTAAAGCTGGTTTGTTCATGGATCCATTTTTTAGAACTCAGTCCAACCCAACCCACAAAATCTCCAACCCAACCCAACCCATGTCGGTAATAGTGTTACTTGACCCAACCCAACCAACCCACCGTAATACAATACAACCATGACTTATTTTCTGACCCAACCCAACCCACCATTATAATGGAAAAATCTGACCCAACCCAACCCATGGGTTAACCCAACCCATGGACATCTCTGAGCTAAAGCGGTCGTTTAGCCAAATGTCAGATTACATGTAAGAGTGTTAATTTGCGAACGTCGCAAGACAGACTAAACGATTTCTAAATAGACATAATTATGAAGCAAAGAGTTTCTCTACGGACCTCGCATAGGCGACGAAACACAACAGCACGATCGCCTTCGTCAGCATTGCAATCTCTTACGGCTAGAAAATAGAATTCTCTGTCGAATGAAAACAGACAACATAAGGGTGTCAATATATACTTTGTCACAATAGAATGCGACTTCTGACACCTGTTTTAAAAACCGCCGTTAACTGATAACCGCAGATTATATTGCAGATAACAGGACTGCCTAGAAGATGGCGTTTGCACTGGAGGACTTGGACAGTTTTCGTAAACACGACATCAATTGCATCCACAGATGGTATTGACAACGTGGCTTATGCCCATTCGTTCATTAGATTTCCAGGTCCAGATACAGCTGTAGTTTAAGTTACGGTAGAAATGTTTTCTGTCCCAGAGCTCTGACCGATGACTGAGTCCATTTCTAATTTTTGTTCTCGACGCCTAGGCCAGCGATTGTCACACGCTCCATCAGAGCAAACAGTTGATTAAACTTGACGTCTGTTATTTTCCCAAATTCTTTTAAGATCTAGGAACGCAAAACCGATAAAAACGTATATAAATATTCGACGATAGGAATTTTAAAACGTTTTGCGTGTTTAAGGCTTTCTGGGATGTCAATCATTTTGCTGATTCTAGTTTCAATCCTGTTCATGGTTGTCAATAATGGGATCATGCTAAGACGTAAGACTCTTAGATCTGAATATCCGATTATGAGGGCTTGCCAGGCATGACTATTTTAGTAGAATCTGAAGCAATGAAGATGGGGACGAACGGAAATGTGGTTTTTGTAAGAGAATTTGTTCAGCGCGTTGAAAGTTTTGCATAACTATACTGCTCGACAATCCTTTCATTGGCTTCTGTCACGCATGGAGTCAATTTGATAAATCTTTGTTGTCTATAAAACCTAATACAAGACACGGCTCATCCCTCGATCTACTTAAGTCTTAAGACTTAATGACTGTCATTAAGTAAGATATTAGATAGAACTTTCATCTGTTGATGTCTCTCGTCCTCGTACAGTCGTTGGCGCTATTTCTCTCAGTGTGATCCCTTGGACTTTTCCCGAACCCTGCTAGAGTTCCCTCCAACGAGTTTCGCTCTCGAGCTTCCATACCCTCGCCCATAGGCTACCATCAGCTTCCCTTCCACCGACTCCTTAATTCGTATCTTTTGAGCGGATCATTTTACTATGAACTTGTATAGCTAAGCAATAAATCATTTGAAATTCAATTTAGGCTCAACAAGTGGCCTGAATTTCAGACAAACTGTATTGAAGTCTAATTTTAAAACATATTTCTGCGATTTGTGCAAATATAAAACAGTCTCCGCCTCAACTATTATCTACAGATAGCCTAACAACGGCTATATAGTTCACGATATCTAGGACGTTATCTAGGACTTCGTGATACTAAATTTATCACGTTGATAACATTGGTCAACAGTGAAATTGTTACTGACTTTAAAAAGTCCTAACCTGTGGTATTTTGGTGTCCTGGACACGTAAGCTGACGTCAGCAGTGTACTATATAAAGGCCAGTGTAAATGATATGTCATAATCTGTGGTATTTTGGTGTCCTGGACACGAATGTGACCTTGAAGATTTCTTATTAGCTCTCATCTTGAAGATATCTCATATTTCTAATTTTCGATGTTTCAATATGTAAATTTACCCAGTAGGACTGTAACAAAATCCTAAACAAACATAAGATTATGTAATATAAAATAATACATCAAATTGCATAACGCCACCATACCAACATCATCCAGAGTTTATTACATCATTTTCCGATTCAGTGCAGTAGGGCCTACTACTGCCAGGCTGCTGCTGCTGCTGCTACTGCTGATGTAAGCTGGCGTCAGCAGTGTACTATATAAAGGCCAGTCAGGAAGTTTGAGCATTTAATATATTTCAGACTTCGTGGGAAGTTTAAGTTAATGTCACATGAAACTGTTATTATTTTGCTCATTTAGTTAAAATACTAAGCACTAATGCCTCGAGAGTGCATAAAATAGGCCTACTGTTGCCATTTTTGTTATATTTGCGGAGAAGTGACATTTGCCAAACAGAAAAAAGTTATCACTTCTCAAGTGAAGAAGTCGTGTCATCTTTACTTTGGATGCAAGATTGGGGACCAAGACAAGCCGCTCTTATATGCTGTGCTACATGTACAGCGCAGCTGTCACAGTGGCCGAATGGCAAAAGACCATCAATACCTTTTGCAGTTCCCATGCATGGTGTAGAGAGAGAGAGAGAGAGAGAGAGAGAGAGAGAGAGAGAGAGAGAGAGACAGACAGAGACAGAGACAGAGACAGAGACAGAGACAGACAGACAGACAGACAGAAGTAATCACACAGATGACTGCTACTTCTGCTTGATCCCTCCTCTTTCCAATGGGCTAAAGAAGCAAACGAAATGTAGACCAGCGTGTCCCAACATTCCGTCAGCACTGGAACCGGATCCACGTGATATTTTGTTCCAATATTAAAGGCCTCATGAATGCCTTAGACATCACTTATGACCCACCAGAAGAATGGAGACTATTTGTTGACTCTTCAAAAATGAGCCGTAAGACAGTGGAAATAGTCTTCCATTTATTCCAGCAGCGCATGCTGTCCACAGGGCCGCCGAGAGGGGACAGCGGGGGCAAATGCACAGGGGTCCGGCGGTCTGGAGGGGCCCGTGCCGATGATGAAGGTGTATTATTAACAATTATAACAATAATATAGCACGACAAAAAGGTCACCATGCTAAATGTACAGGGACCCGGCGAGTAAAAGAGGGACCCGGGAGCTGAAGACACCATAAACAGCGTGAAGAACATCGACAAGAAAAAAAGGTCGTCACTAGCTTTCAAGAGTTGCAAACATTGTTTTGGGAGTCAGTGACAAGCAAAAAAGTCATCATCAGTTTTTAAGACTTCTCAGGGGCCCGTCGTCTGCCCTTCTGCACAGGGGCCCGGAATTTATCTCGGCGGGTCTGGTTGTCCACATAAAAGAGACGTACGTCGTACGATAACTTAAAGTAGTTACTGAAGTTCATTGAGCATCACCTTTGTGGTGCTCTGAACGTCTAGTCTTTGTGACGGGACTACAGCAGGGATATGTATACAAAATGCATGCGCTCTCATGTGAGTGGGATAGCCGACCAATGGAATTGCACTATCACTGAGAATGAAATTCATCGAGGCCTCTAAATAGCGCAACTTCTATTCCTTGCGAAGGGAATGGACTCGCAGACAAAATGCTGAATGCAGTCGGAGAGAAGAATATCCAGCACTCCGCTCTGGTTGAGGCTGACAAAATGCTTTTTTCACCTCTTCGCATAAAATTAGGTTTGGTGAAGAACTTCGTGAAGGCCTCGGACAGAACTTCACCAGCTTTCCGATACCTGCGTGAAAAATTCCGTCGACTCGGCTTGCTGCAGGGCAATGCGAAGCAAGCATGTTATGCTTTTCTCCTAGTGTCTACAAACTTTCTCGGCAATGTTTGGGGCAGAACATTACAAGGAACTAGTAGAGGACCTACTGATGCAGTATCAGAAACGTGACTGTAGCATGTCTCTATAAGGATCCATTTCCGGAGATGCAAAAATCTGCTGAATCTTCTACATGTGAATAAATTAGTTAGCAATAGAAAGCGAAAGGAAAAGTTTAAAGTAGGAAATGACCTGAAACCGCTCCGGACATTCGCTCCAGCTGGATAGTGTGGTATTGGACAATATCCGGATTCGGCAAATACTTCTTGCAAATACAGTGGTTCTCACACAGGGCAGTCCCTACTGAACCACTTTGAACCTTGTTATATTATTATTACTTATGTCACGAAACTACCGAAGCCGAATATTGATTTTTGCTTTGGTTTTTAATTTCTTTCTTGAACGATTTAATTGCAACTTTACATATTTCGTTTAACATTCACTTTGAAGTTGAAATTGTGATTTTAAAACTTGTCAAGATACTTTCTGCTTGTGCAGCGTGTGCTGGCTTAATGAGTCTTTTTAGTTCTGAGGAAATGATCATTCTATTTACATTCAACCCCTGGTAGTCTACCGGTAAACTCAAGACTCCACCGGGGTCATTCTAATCCTGTGCGATAATGTTCGCTTCGGACTCGGATCCGGCTAATGATGACTCAAAATATGCCGATCCGGTGGAAAATGCGCACCTGGTCGTTCCCAAGTTTAAGGATTAATTAATTGAATGGTTCTCCATCATCCTCTTGGCCTCTTCACCCTAACGACCTATATGCTCACTGGAACCGGAGAAAACCAAATCGATGACAGGTTACAAGATAGGAATGTTTCGATTCGACTTTTGTCTTATTGCAGTTCGGTCCATTTATCGTTTTTTTTACTAAGAGCAAACATAATGATACGATGGATGATTCGTAATAATGAAATTCATATTTATAGGCATAAGAACTGAATACGTTGAAGAGTTTAATGACCTTTTAAGAACTTCTACACTAGTGCTGCAGTTAGGTCTGAATAATGTTCTTAAGGTTAGTTAGTTCAAATGCCAACGCAGTAGGGAGAGGTTCCCTGGATATCGAGGTAATAGATTCCGTTCGTTTGACAACTGGAATCAGCTGCATATCCCATCACAGCACAGGGCGACGCTCCACACGTACAACTGGAACACGACCCCTGAAATTCCACAGGAAAATAGAATCATTCAGTTATAGATTGCGGCACAATTACATTCACAAATTAATTCAGATTTGGTTTTAAAAAAGCATTAAATATCTATAATGTACAAATGCTTAGGCGAGTGTTTACATGTTGATTAATCCGTTGTTTTGATCCTCTTTCGGCCGAAATTACTAAGAACAACGTTCAACGGTTACCCTTTGTTAAAGAAAATAGACGTTGAGATGCGAAGTGGTTTATTTGTCAGTCTGGTGATCATGAATTTCTACACAAGGCAAACGTTCGGACATTCGGCGACATTAGTGCGCGCAGTAATAGTATTCTTGTGGTACTCCAGTTCATAACTATGCATATACTTGTTACGCTCTATTTGGAGACAGAAGATTTCCAATAGACAGTACTAAGTTGCGTCTTCTTACTGGAATGAGGTTGTAATTGGAGCAACTGGATCTGGAATTGAAGCAGTCGCTGCGGATGGATTCCGTCATGTACTCATGAGCACGACTGTGGCTGCATCCGGCAATGTCCGCTAAAAAACAGCGACGACGACGGTTAAATTCTACCTACAACATAGGCGTAAACTTAGACGGAAACTTGGAGAGACAAACGGTCTACACCTTTCCCATTCTCTAGCATTGTTTCTTCTTCTAAAAAAACGCCAGGCTAAAGAATGCGATAGAAGTTTGCGCCCATGAGTATCATGTCATTTTAACAATGTGCTATAGCTATGGAAGCTGTTTGAAGAGGAATATTTTTCTGACGAAAGCATTCGCTATAAGACTACAATCCCAAGAAAAGGTGCTTAGTCCGAATATTCGTAGTATATATTATATATTAATATCCCATTGTCCTATGTGATCGTTTCCTTTCATCAGAAACAAAAGTATCAACGGATAAATTCGATAATGCAAGTAGTATATGTCGACTTAATCGCTCTATTTGCTAGTCCAAAACTTCTACACAGGAAGACTGTAAACGATAGAATATTTCGATACTAAGATTTAAAATCAAACAATATTACAACAGTCCCTCGACACTTTACACTTAGTCGTCAATGAGTCTAAAAGTACGCGGTTGAAAGAGAGGCCAGCCTCGTTTTCCTGCATCTCTAAATCAGACCATTTCGACCTAACGCATCTCTTCCAACAAACAATCTTATCTTAGGCAATCTACCTGCAAAGAAAGCTGCATTGCAGTGACCTGTATCATATGAATTTCAGCAGTGGTATTTGGCCTCTTGGTCTCCCCTGGAAGTTTGTCATATACCCTCCTCCATTCCAATCCCTAGCTCTTCCAATTTCTCCATCAGTAAACGCGAGCAGAATTTCGAAATAAAATAATTAGCTTGTAAAGCGAAGGCTACATAAATAATTGATGCTCCTCTTTTGTGCCACCCGGGGTAGACTGCCCCCTCTACCCTACAGTAGGTACGCCACTGACTTTTAGTATCAAATACGTACAGACACATCCAGGCTGATCATGGCCTCCAGCAGGATAGAAGTCGGCATGACCGATGTCACGTAGTGTCCCATAGGTAGAGGTATCAGTATGAAGGACATCGACGAAATTTGCAGATGCAGGATTTAAGCCAATTGTCAAGTCGGAACTGCTCTCGAAAGAGGGACCAGCTGGATCCATCCCTAAAGACACCATCAATCAATCAATCATCAAATGTACCTAAAGCGATGACTGAAATTTGTAAGAAACGGTTTTCTTCAAAATCCTTATAAATGCGAAATATATTTGATCTTTTTATCTGTCAGTTCCTAAACAGAATGTGAGCCATGAATTCTACGTTTGCATTGCATCGTTTCCAGTCAGTTTTTCATCCATAGTCGGTGTTTATGCTTTCCATATTGAATAATAATCTCTGACCTGGTTTATCATCGATCGATTTATCGGTGGATTAGAACGGTGCCATAGAAGTTCATTAGCATTAACTTAGTGAGTAGAAGAATTTATTTGGTTGGAGAAGGTGCGGTTGAAACATTCTTTTAATCTAAACCGTCGCTCAGTAGACGTATTACCAAAAGATGCACAGGTGACATACGCCATTGATCTAGAGTTGTCTAATAATGTGATTTTAGTGGTTTCGGAGTCTCAGTAAGCCTGTGTGGAAACCACTGTTGTAACTCTCCACATTCAATAACCTAGTTTGCCATTGCTTTCTCTAGACCCTACGTAACTTAGCGCTGCTACCAATAGCTTATCTACGCCTAAGCGACGAACGGCTTATTTGGCCACCGGCACCACTACTCGATCCCTGAATGGTCACCCATCCAAGCACGAGCCGCGCTCAACGCTGCTTGACTTCCGTGTTCTGGCGGGAACCCGCGGCACGACGCCAAGTAGGCGGATAACAATGTCCTACCTCAGACGAAAACCTGATTCACTTCGATTATAGACCTATCTACCATCTACCGTCCTATCTACCTGTGATCCTCTGCAGCGTTGTACTTCCTCCGGTGTGACCGCACACGTGAGATCCTAGACTGTGACCGACGCACCACATGCGGCTGTTGGCTCCTCCGCCGCTGCTCACAAGGTTGTCGACGACCAGGGCAGTGTAGGCGCCGGTCGAACGGGTGTTGGACGCTGCCTGGTTGTAGTTGACGATGTCGGCGCCTCCCTGCCAGTCGACTAGTACGACGTTTATGTTTTCCTGAACGACGGAAATCATCGCAAAAGAATTGAACAAGGAATACTAAGCGGAAGCCAGCATATTTCAGGGTCTTGACATTTTCAAATTTTTTGATCATTTTCTACTACTTGTCTGACAGAACTCTCCGGAAATTTCCGATTTTAAGGGTGAGAGAGCTGAGGAGGACAAATCAGTAAATGATTGTCAAATTTGCCCACACAGCTTTCGCACAGAATTTTCTGGGTTTGGGGTGCGTTTGATGGGGGACAGTGGACTTGTAGTAAATGAGAGGTAAATTTTTCGATTAGAGAAATTCCTTTGCTTTAAATTCACAATAATAATATTTGGCGCTTGTGTGTGGAGTTAGCAGCACGACCTGTGGACGATTCTTACGAATGTTGAGTGGTTGGAAGAATCTATTTTGCTTCTTTCGATGCTGTTCTAACGCGCGCAGAAAAACAACCTGTTGCCTATTTTATGTGTAATAAGAATACTTGCTCTGTCGAGAAAGGCGTCTTTCATTGTGGACAACCAAGACGAAGATCCGCTGCTCTGGTATCCGTGGACGATGAAGACGGTTCTTAGGGAACCAGCGAACGCCGGTCTGAATCAAAGCCACAGAAATCACATCGTATACGTCAATCATAATAGAACATTAAGATCACGTACTGTACGTATACAGTAATGATGATGAAAGACATGTCTAAATTTGTCTCGTATTCCGTGTCCTTCTTTCTGCCAATGTGTTCTAATCAGCAAATCTTAGCATATGCTCGATTAAGCAAGGGCAAAGATGTCCAAGGGTCCATTTTTTATAATCCAACCCATCAAATTTCCAACCCGATCCTGCCCGTGCCGGCAATAGGGCTACTTGAAAGAATCTATCTTTGTAATATATTTTTCAACCCACTGCAATACATTACAATTTCTTAAACCATGGCCTATTTTCTGGCCCAATCCACCATAAATATGGTAAAGTCTGACCCGACCCAAGCCAACTCAACCCAACTCATGGGTTAACCCAACCCATGGACATCTCTGAGTAAGAGACGATTTGAATGCCTGCATGAACTAAGAAATTCGTTCTTCGTCGAAAATATTATCTCGATATTATCCGCCAATCGCCTGAATTTCACTCTGCTACTTCAGTTGACAATAATTGCTGCATGTGATTGATTCGAAGTCGTAATTCTCGATACTTTGTGCTAAATTATTTGCCATCTATCGTTTGTCAGCTGCCTATACACTCGCCATTTATAATTATCAAAGCGTTGAACGTTTACTATAACTGGGTTTCGTTCTCTTACGGGACTGAAGTGTGATCGAACGACTGTCCGATGTTTCGATTCGATCTGGTGTACATCGTGTATCCTGGATTCACTTGATTCATGCACCAAGGAAGAGGAAGATTGTTAAATGGCGGATCGTCGGTGAGACAACCGATATCTGGACAACAAACCTGGGCCGCACTAAAACATCGAAAGCACACTTCTCGTACGGATTGAACCAGAGGCATTAGCACTTATCCGGTTCACATCCTCAGCAACCTTGGTCGTAGAGGAATCAATAATTATTGATGGAAACTTCTGTTTTAGCAAGAGGTGCTTCTTAAATAATAGTGCGAAACTGTATTGGCCTAAATAGTGTAATATGATATCAACGCAGAATAATGTAATATCTTGTCGATTTATTTATCACTCGTGTAACCTGAATGTGTGAAACTGTAAGACATTTTATGCAGCCCTTATTGGTAAACGGCTACATCTATCAGCTTCACTACCTATTGCTAATTTTTGAATCCCCCCTTTCGTTTTATGGGCCTATTTATTTTCATGAGTATTTGCCACAAGTGTAAAGAATCGATTACAATGTAACATTTGTAAATGATGATCGCCGTAATTCGACTGAGCGAACTGTTATTCTACCATGACAAATAGTTTGCCATTTAATCCTTATCTTGAGTGGTTGAGTGGAAGTTAATGCTTCTCACGACCGACTCCTTGTTTCGGTTTCGTTAAGAACAATGTTCTCGTTGCACTTGTTTTAATATCTTTTTCATAGCAAGGGACTCGTTTACAGACTGATTTATAATGGACATACGCTTATCCTATTAAGTGATATTTTTCAATACTTGCATTGCCAACAAATACGGCAAACCTAATATTAGCCGCGTATTGCAAGCGTAAATTTAGAGATGAAACTCGTTTCTTACTTACCTCGCTGCAGAGACAAGATACAGAAGAACAAGCGGTCCAATCATTTTCACTGTCCTTGCTCTTAGCAAAGTTCGATCGAAAAAATTGTCCTCGCTCTCTCAGATGAGAACAGACGCCAACCTAGCTGGGATGTGTATAAATACATATCCCGATGCATTGTGTGACTTCTCGCAGCTGGTCTATCTCAGAACAACGCTGGCGACTAACAGCAACAGATGACGACAGATAAGAATGATTAGAAGCGAAATAACGAAAAACGTGTTCACGTCTTTACGTCGTCCATAACACAGCAGATAACAGTTAACCCTCGTAATCACATCGGCCGCCTTTAGCAAGAGAACGCTACAATATGATAAATTCAGTCGCCGAATAAACACTCCAGCAAAAAAGTAGCTAAAAGCTGGCGATGTCTTGATAGGAACCAGATTTTCAGCGTGTTGGGCCGAGAGTCGTGCAAAATTTCACCGAATCTAAGTCGTAGCGTATAGAGTAGAATTTCTTTAGTGCCAGAACAGCACTAGACAGATGGAATGAATTTATGATAAGACAGTATCAGCTACTAGCGTGAATGTTTTTAAAGTAACTTAAGTATAGTGGGATAGTAGATTAGGCATTGTATGTTAGTTTGATTAAAACATAGTGATAATGGTGCAAAACATGTTGAAGAACTGATATTTAATATGCAGTAGAATCAAAGGCCTAAGGGACAAACGAAAGTTGGAATAGAAGACTGTCTGATTGACAGTGGGTTTCAACACAGAAGAAATTTTACTATACCGCTTAAAATTCTATTATTATTGTTATTGTTATTATTATTATTGTTATTATTATTATTATTTCTGATGTCTTTCTAACTAACCTGCGCTTTCAGCCTTAAAGTAAATAAGTAACTCAAGACTAAGACAGCAGCTGAAAGGCGAGCGCTGTGCAACTGATAGAAAATCCATGTTAACGTGGTTGTTTGCTCAGGGTTGCAAATCCTGGTAGAGAAACCCGATATGGAAAGTACCGGTACTTATATTGACGAATGACAATGAGATTTTGAGATGAGGTGAATGTAATGTAATATTTTCGCTTTACTAGGATTGCCTGAAATCGTTATCAAATGATGTATACTCGACTTGTTGGCACTGGTAAAATGACCAGAGCCTGGATGGCATAAAAGTCTGTACGGAGACTCCTCGTGAGGCTCGCTTTCCGATATTCTGTTGACCTCCAACTACGATATAACTTCAGTTCTTGCTAGCCAGTGTTTATTCTAGCCACCTTGACATTAGGGAGGGATTTTGAAATGTTTGGAGGAGAAGGTCTGAGTCTCCACACTTTTTTTTGGGAGGGGAATTTCCATCCCAGCCAACATATAAAAAAATTGTGTGGGGGATTTTAAAACTTTGGGGGGGGAATCCCCCCCCCAGAGAAGGCCTAGAATAAACACTGCTTGCTAGCGGTATTCAGACTTATTTGTGAATCCTGTGAGATTCGTCCATTGGTTCCTTGTTCGTTGTTCGTTGTAATCTGTGGACATGTTGTTTCTATTGTTTTGCTGTTCAGTGTGAGTGGTCCTTGGTCTCGTTTCAGTGTCTGCGAGTGACAGAACTACTCGCAACTTCGCTCCGGGGTTTATTCTTTGCCAACAGATTCTCGACCGTAAACATTTGTTTTCTTTGCGTTGTTGCTGTTTGCTTTCTAATAGGCCAATTGTTGATTTATCACGTTCTGCTTGCTGCTGCTGCTGCTGCTGCTGCTGGCGTTAAATGTCTGAGGCAGGTGCTGTGTGGGAAGCGTAGTAGGGGTTTGGCTTTTAGCTTTTGCCTTCAGGAGTAATATCTCTTCATTCCCTTACTCGTATGGCTGATGTTCTATGCGCTGTGCTTATACATGTATACCGGTATCCCATGTCCAAATGACTGTACAGTCATTGGAAGCGTTTTCGTTCCAATGTGATACGACTCCTCCCACTGCAGAAACTCAAAGTCTGAGTTCTGACTACTTTTGACCTCTGATTCAGTTCTACCTTCGACGTCCTTGTTTAGTGTTCGATTCCTGTGAGTGAAATTTGTCTGAATTCTCTTTTAACAGCAGAACATCTAACGCTTTCTTCTTAATAAGACGACTAATGCCCTGCGTCGGAAGGCGAACAGTCAGATGCCGAAGCTTATGTTTACCGGATAACGTTCTCTTCCTCCTCTTCCTCTTCCTCTTCCTCTTCTTCTTCTTCCTCCTCCTCCTCCTCCTCCTCCTCTGCCTTCTCCTTCGTCCCGGCGAAGTTGACTCTTGTCTGCATCTGTCTCTCTCTCTCCCCTGTCTGTCTGTCTGTCTCTGTCTCTCAAATGAGTAAACTTGGATCCTCTTTTCCGAGCGATCCTTTAAGTGCCTTTCTGTGATCGTCGTTTGCAGACCGAAGTGCAGGAGTGCAGGAGTGCAGGTCCAGGGTCAACCAACTGCCAAAGAAGTCGGTCTTTCCGACCAAAGGGTGTCAGTGATGACTCATCGTGACCGGCGATGACTCATAGTAGGTCACGAGGTCAAACGTCATGTTATCAAGAGTCGTTGAGTAATTCGCATTCGATTTCTTTGTCATTTGACTCCTTAATTCGTTCTACGATCCTCTAGCCTGCAAATATTAAACGAGTAATGACTATCCGCTTACTCATTAACTTTCATCATTCCCTCCTTACTTTCATTCCTAAGTTTCTAGGCCTGTTGACTGACTGACTATTGTCTGGTTGACTGGCTGGATGACCGGATGACTGACTGCTTGCAAAACAAAGGTGCAGTGATGAGTCAGGTGCAAACACAAAAATTCTATATTTAGTTTCTGATGATAATTTTAGGCCGAGCCACGCACGTCGACGCCTCAACGAGAGAGAGAGGAAACAAAGATGAACGGAATTAGAAAACGGTAGAGGGAGGAGGAGGAGGAAGAGGAGGAGGAGGAAGAGACTGAAGGAGGAAGACCAGGTCTTCTTCTTCTTCCTCTTCCTCTTCTTCTTCGACAACTGACATTTTCCTGTTTCAGTTGCCACTAACTGATGAGTGGTCCATGCATCCTCCCCGTTGCTGCTCTCATTCGACGTACGTGCATTCACAAAGCAGCAGCGGCAGCAGCAGCAGCACGGTCACCCCCTCCCCCTCATGTCCAGGCGCTCCAGTGCTTCGGCTCCAGGCTAAACGCAAACTGAATAAATAGAGTCAGACGCGCCAAATAGAAGCAAAGCAAAGCAGCACCAGCACCAGTACCAGCAGCAGCAGCAGCAGCAGCGAGGAGTCTGGATAGTTGAGATCGATCTCTCGTGAACTCGTCTTCTGTCGATTGCGTCTCTCCGTCATTCGACGTAAGTAGAACGATTGACTTCTGACGAAAGCATTCATTTTTCATTCGAAGTCTTTGACAATTAATAATAATAATTGTTATTATTATTAGTCGTGAATTTGAAATGAATCTGTTTCTTGTGAAAGCATCGCTTCATGAGGCGAGAGCTCTGTTATGTAATATACAATCGACTGACTGTGTGTGAATGGGAGAAAAGCCGTCTACAGGCCAACTGCTTAATTGTTTCGCTGCTGTTTGTGTGCTTTGGTGGATCACTCGATGGAGCGTCAGTCATGCACCCGCCGTCAACCCGGGTTCGATTCCCGATCACTCACATGTCCAGCGGTGGAAAGAGGGGCAGTTAAATCTGGACTGAATCTGGACTCTTATGCTGCTTCATTATAATCAAATGACAGTCAAACGTTCTATAGCGGTCTGTCTCTTCCTCTGTCACCCTCTGAGATTTTGCGTTTGCAATATTATTACTTTGGTCTCAGATAAATGCGTCGAATAAAATCGATATTATTATTATTATTATTATTATTAGGTCTATTATTATTATTAGGTCTATTATTATTATTATTATTATTATTATTATTATTATTATTATTATTATTATTATTACTAGAAAGAGGCTCGCTTCGCTCGCAGTGCAGGATAATACTAATCCAATACCTATACCTAATACCCAATCATTGAATTCATGCTGAACAACATTTCAATGATCGCCACCTAGCCAAGCTCTGCGCCTATGTACGTTAAAATCACGCAACTGTGGCCATTTGTGACGCTGTACACGTATTTTTTGTGTATGCTCAAATGTACGTTAAAATTGCTGCGAACAATTGTTACCAATAGCAACGTCGTCGCACGCCCAGCCCTCTGATGCTGCACTGACTAGACTAAACCGGTTCTACGAACAATTGTTACCAATAGCAACGTCGTCTTCGAACATCGTCCACCAACGCATCGCGACGTAAGGACTAAACGGTCTAAACCGTCTACCAATAGTCAACCAATCAGAACGCTTGAAGGTAACAGACATACAGATAACGATTTTAATATGATAGATTATTATTAATCCATGGCTGTCAACCAGACATGGACATGGGTCCATTTTTTAAAACCCAACCCACCACTATTCGAACTCAACCCAACATACGGAAACAGCTGGGTTACTTGACCCAACCCAACCCAACCCATACATAAAATTTCTTAAATCATCCTTCATTTCATAGACCAACGGGAATGTATTCCATTTGGCAGATTTCATATTTCTGGATGCTTGTAACTTGTATTTTTCCGGTTGCTCCTGTGAAAAGGCATCAAAACAGATTAAAGGTAGTTTGTAGTAATTTTAAAAATCATTAATATCTACACATCTATACAATATACCACAACAACCTGGCAACCAGTGGCGTAGCGAGGCAAAGTGCCGCTTTGGGCGAAAATAAAAAGTGCCGCCTCCGAAAAATATAACTTCCAACAACTCCCCAAAAATCTCGACAGGCAAAAAAGGTCGTCACATTTTGTAAAATAAAAAATGCTTTTATCTATAAAACCCGAAAATGCCGCCCCCTGTTGCCGCCTTCCACCCTCATTCAACTTCCTAAAAATTTTGACAAGCAAAAAGTCGCATATTTAGCAAAGGACATGCATGAAACCCGAAAATATCCTAGAATGCCGCCTCTAGAGCAAGTGCCGCCTGGGGTGGTTCGCCCTCACTGCCTCTCCCTAGCTACGCCACTGCTGGCAACCCAACCCAACCCAATCCACCACAAAATTGAAATTTCGGACCCAACCAAACCCATGGGCGGACCCAACCCATGTCCATGTCTGCTGTCAACGCAAGTTAGGTCGTTCACGAAGTGAAGAATCATAAATGTGAAGGAAGTCAGTGGTGAGCAACTTGGCAAAGGTTGTTACACAGTGGCTATGATCGGATTCGAACCTGCTACCCTCCGGTTGCGTATAAAGAATTCTACCACTAGTCAACCCTCTCCTCCCGCCCCAATATTGCTGAAAAGATGCCAATTCGTCGGCGAACGAGGATCCTGAGGGCAGAACGATTTGGCTTCGAAGTCACCGAAGCGACCGCGGACGATGACCGGCCAAGCCCCAATCGGTCTCTCCTACGATGACCATCACTGATCGACCGTTGTCACCGCCTCAGGCTCAGTTCTGTATTCCAATTGACACGAAACACATACAGTAATATCTGTATAAGTCATGAGCAACTGCTGCTGTAGAAAGAAAATCAGACAGAGAGAAAGAGAGGAGGAGGAGGAGGAGGAGGACAGAGACAGAGAGAAAGAGATAGAGCGCAAGAGAATCACAACAGAGAGAAATAGAGAGAGAGAGAGACAGAGACAGAGACAGAGACAGAGAAGAGACAGAGAGAAAGAGAAGGACAGAGAAAGTCAGAGACAGAGAGATAGGGAAAGGCAGAGAGAAAGCGAAAGACAGAGAGAAAGAGCGAAAGAGAGACAGAGAACGAGAAAGGCAGTGGTAAAGAGAAAGACAGAGAGAACGAGAAAGACAGAGAGAAAGAGAAAGACAGAGAGAAAGAGAAGGACAGAGAGAAAGTCAGAGACAAAAAGATAGAGAAAGGCAGTGGGAAAGAGAAAGAGAACGATAAAGAGAAAGACAGAGAGAAAGAGAAGGACAGCGAGAAAGAGAAAGACAGCGAGAAAGAGAAAGACAGCGAGAAAGAGAAAGTCAGCGAGAAAGAGAAGGACAGCGAGAAAGAGAAAGAAAGCGAGAAAGAGAAAGACAGAGAGAAAGAGAAGGACAGCGAGAAAGAGAAAGACAGCGAGAAAGAGAAAGACAGAGAGAAATAGAAGGACAGCGAAAGTCAGAGACAGAGAGATAGTAGAGAAAGACAGAGAGAGACAGAGAAAGACAGAGAGAAAGAGACAGACAGACAGGGAAAAAGAGATAGCGAAAGAGATAGACCGGTTGTGCTTGGTTTCGAGCAATGACTAGATCTCTGTTTGAGAACTGAAATTGAGAAACATCGGAGTTCTTTTCAAGGACAATTTCTTTTTCGATTGTTGTTTCATTGAACCGTTTTTTGCGTCGCACTAAAATTCTATCAGAAAAAACCTAATCGTTGACTAAAAGCTTTTCTTGATCACAATCGAAAGTTGAAATCGGAAATTTGCGATAATAAAGGCAAAGCCTCTTGCTACAAGTTGCTCCAAGTGCTTTTTGTCTAATGCATGTTACGATTTCTGTTAATTTGCATCGGGTGCATTTAGGAGAATGTAAACAATTATTTCGGCGACAAGTCAAAACACGTTCGATACAACACTTTCTCAGTCAACTAACTGCACACTTCACTATTTAGATGTTACATCGTTCGATTAATAAGATGAAAGCCTTCTGCAGCTTTAGAACTCTAGGTTACCAACTTACCTGACTTACTTCCCTTCTGGTAACTTAACTTCTTCTCCGCATCGTTATTTAACCCCTTAACCGTGTGTTTAACTGTAACTCAATGTAAAATGGACGGATATATCCGGGATCCCCAGTTAAGGGGTTAACTTGCAAATAAATTGTCTTAATTTGCAAACAACTATACAAAGCATCATTTGATTGAATGTTCCATTTAGTAAATCAGTTAAGACGACGTCTGTGCTCTTTATAAAACTCATTGTGTACACTCATATTTAGGATCATTCTGTACATTATGAATTTAAGAGGTAAAATAAATTTCAGTTCAGTTTTTTAAAAGAGATTTTAGATTCTCTTAATCTAATTCAAAGTTCGTTCGGTCTCATAGGCCTATATAGGCCCTATTATCCGTGGTTTGAGTTTGTACTTCGTCAATCGTCATTTATTTTGTGGCGTGCACTCGTATTTTGCGTTTCTCCGGCTGAAATCTATCAGCGCACCATCTGTTCTTGCGGTCTCGTGCACGCAATTGACCCTGCCAACGCTTTCGCGCACTCGCCCCACTCTCCGTTTCAACCGGCTGACCGCTAATTTCTCCCCGACAGACACGACACACCCCGGAGGTAGGGGAGGGCAGCAAAGTTCCAAGTTCCAGCAAGTGCGCGCGATTCGTGACGATAATTGAGAAACAGAGAGAGAGAAAGAGAGAAAGAGAGAGAGGGGGAGAGAGAAAGAGAGAGAGAGAGATTCGGACCCTTGCGAGCGCCGAATTGGTCTTTCACACAAAATTTAATAATAATTGAGAAACGGTAAACCTAAAGAAGCGACTCACACACATCATCGGCACCGAACAGTCTTCGGTAGAAATTGACCGCGGAATCCCATCGGAGACTGTTTTCTTTGAACGATCTACTATCTCCCACCCACCCATCCACCGATGCTATCTGTGAATCGATACTTCTTCTCCCAGGGTGTGCCGTCGTCTGGAGGGGACGGAGGGAGAGGCGGATGGTCGACCCAGGGATCCGGCGCCGAACCCGGGAGGCAATGACGTCTCCTTCGAGTCTAGACTCATTTGATGGAAATGAAAGGATGGAGATCTGGTCTCGATTATAGAACAAATCGTCGCTCGGTGCTGATCTTACCTCCGCAAAGAAATTGATCGACTGAGATTAATTGGGAAACAGCGATCAGTGCAAGTTCGTTTCCATCCCCACCCCCTCATTCCATCACCCCACCCCTCTCCCTCAGTCCCTCGCCCTCCCTCTGCCCTCGTCGTATACCTCGGTGGCCTTAAGGAAACTGAAGTTAATTTTTTGTATGTGAACGCTGCTGCGAAGTAAGTTTGAGAATCGTAGGCACAAGAATAAGACGTTGCTTGAAATGCTGTCATTCGTCGATTGTGTTTTCTCTCCTCAGTCTTTTTGTCCAACATTTCCCCCCCCCGAAGAATCTGTTCGTAGAGGACTGTTGTCGAAGTAACTGAATGACGCAGGGCGTTGCTTAGAGTTGAGTGCTGGCGAGTTTGGACAGTGAGTGGGGAAGCAGAGACTCGTCAGTGTGAAGTGTGCGACTATCGGTATATTATTATGAATTAACCCCTTAACTGGGTGCCCCGAGTAACGCTCGTCCGTTTTACATTGAGTTACAAATAGTTGCCCAGTTAAAGGGTTAATGTTGTTTTTTAAAATTTAATTGTTGACTAATTACTTGCTGTCATTCTTTCATAGATTGAATCGAAATATTCGAAAGTGATTTATTAAAACGTCTTCAGTCGACGACGGCAAATCTTCGAATCGCTTCTCTTCAGAAGAACTCTTGAATCTTGACGCCCTTTAGAATCGACGCGAACATGCTCTTCAACACGTACTTCGCGCGCGTCTTAAGCAATACGATGACGCCAGAGGCAACCGACGTCATCACCGCGACGACGGACGACGCATCGTCTCTGACGTCATTCACTGCTGCGAGCGGAGGCGAGATGACGTCACGGATGCTGCTGCAAAGCCTGACGTCATTGGCGATGGAGGCGACGACGACGACGGCAGCAGCAGCAGCGGCAGAGGAGGCGGCTGCTGCAGATGATGAGGCAGCTTACCTTCTGTTGGTCAGGCAACAGGTAAACTGGTACACGGTGATCGCCATACTGAGTGCTCTTGTTCTGGTCGGAATGTGTTTCACGATCTGTCGGTTGGTGATGAAGGCCAACGCCCACGAGAAGGCGGGCGAAGGTTGGACGAGGGACAGTCTCCTGTACTCGCGCAAGGACTCCATCATCCCCATCTCCCTTCACTTCGATCAGACCGAAGACAACTACTACTAGTGCTAGTGCGCTGCTACTCACGCGGGGATTCGCCGTCGAGCTGTCAATCATGCTGTGACGTCATCTGATCGAAGACGACGCCATTTCAGCGCGACGTTCTGTTGATCGGATCTCTTGGAAGATGAGTTTCTACAGATGGTGAAGATCTAGAGAGACGTCTGATGAGAAGTTAAGTCCGTTCTTCGTCGACCTGAGGTGGTGTTTGTCAGCACTTATTGGCATTTCGCCAACACAGCAATTTGGCTGACGCATATTTCTCAACAATTCCTCGAAGTCACGTGACCGGCGGAGGACTCGTAACTTCGACCGCTGGTGTTCATGGTTGAGAAGACGTTATAGCTGCAGAGACTGTCGTTGATTTGAAACATTTCCTGATGGCTTCTACAGTTTAGAACTTACCTTACTAACTTACTTGGAACTGCTGTTTAAATTCTAACTGTTTCCAGTTACTACCGCTAGGCACGTGACTGATGCAGTGACCTCTACTACTGTTGAAAACAATTATGTGCAAAAGGAACCAAGAATGCGGCCGTCCTCGTGCTGACCAAAATTTTAAATGACCTCTTGTAGCAAAAGGTTGGCCACTCCTGGTGTATAGGCAATGTTCGATGCTTGTTAAACAGAGACACTGCAAAATACGAAATTTGCAAGCTCCGTGTGTTAGACCACTGCGTTAGAATAGCTAATATATTGCAGCGGGGTAACAGTTGTGATAAGGATTATCTTCGTAAATAAACTGTATAGGACCCTTCATAACCGGGAGTTGATTTTAACTTTTAAGAGACACGAGCCAATGGAATTCATAGAATTCGTAATACAGATATAACACTCGTTTATTTCTTAAATAACTCGGATACATTTAGCCTAAATAGGCTATAAAATATTTCATCACATCACAAAATGGGATATCATATGATGTCGTCGTATTTTATTAGTACAGGTATCGCGTATCGCATATTTCTCTCGTCGCCCAGGCATCTGAGAAACCTTAATTGAGTAATTGTCAGGCCATTCGTGTTAATCGGTTGTTTCGCTGTTGGTATTGGATAGGTTTATTATCCTTAGTTCTAGTAGTAGGCAACGACATCTGATAACCGAGTATTAAAGCCGTGCAAATATCCTTACAGGCGTTTAACGCTAAATCTAAGTAGAGTCACTATAAAGACGAGTGTCCAACGTCGAACGAGGTTTGTCATCTAGAAAATGAAGTCACTGTGAGAGTTGAGGCAGTTTCACAAATTCTGTGGCTATCATCTTATTCTTTACTATCATCTCCCTTGTATAAGATGTTACCTGTCACTCACTTCGCTCTTTCTTTCAACTTTTCATGTCCACCTGCACTTGACCCGAAGAAAATCTCTACAAGAGATCACATAGGAATGTTTCGAATCAACTTATATTCCAATGCAGATTTAAACTTCTACAGTTGGGTCTGATCAATGTGCTTAAGCGTCAGACTCAATATTCTTCGAATGCCAACGCAGTAGGGAGAGGTTCCCTGGATATCGAGGTAATAGATTCCGTTCGTTTGACAACTGGAATCAGCTGCATATCCCATCACAGCACAGGGCGACACTCCACACGTACAACTGGAACACGATCCCTGAAATTCCACAGGAATTCAGTTATAGATTGCGACAGAATTCAGTTAAAAAATTAATTCAGATTTGGTTTTAAAAAAGCATTAAATATCTATACTGTACAAATGCTTAGGCGAGTGTTTGAATGTTGTTTAATCCGTTGTTTTGATCCTCTTTCAACCGAAATTACTAAGAACAACGTTCAACGGTTACCCTTTGTTATAGAAAATAGACGTTGAGATGCGAAGTGGTTCTTGTCATGTTTGTCAGTCTGGTGATCATGAATTTCTACACAAGGCAAACGTTCGGACATTCGGCGATAGAATAATACGCGCAGTAATAATAGTCTTGTGGTACTCCAGTTCATAACTATGTATACTTGTTACGCTCTATTTGGAGACAGAAGATTTCCAATAGATAGTATTACTGGAATGTTGTTGTAATTGTTGCAACTCGATCTGGAATTGAAGCAGTCACTACGGATGGATTCCGTCATGTACTCATGAGCACGACTGTGGCTGCATCCGGCAATGTCTCCCGCTAAGCAACAACAACGACGACGATTAGAATGCAGCAACCATGCCATTCTAACACTATCAGCCAGCTGGAGCAAATGTGCTTAGTTCGGATATTCATAGCCAGTGGCGGCTTAGGATTTGACAAGTGGGGGGCCGCTGGGGTGGCAACTTCAATCATGGGGCGGGGGAAACCATTTGTTGTTAGGTATGTAGTATTAAGTATAGGGTCCCAACAGGGGCCACTGGTGGCCACGAACTCAATAGGGTGGCACGCCCCCCGGACTCCCCTGTGGAGCCGCCACTGTTCATAGCACATAGTAATATCCTACTGTCCTGTGGGATCGTTTCTTTACATCAGAAATAAAAGAGGTCCAATGATGAACCTAATTTCGCTCAAACGAATTGTATCTGGTTGACGTAATCTTTCTTTTATTTCAGAGACTATAATACTTCTACGTAGATTCTAGAAATATTTCCACACTGAGATTTATACCAAGATCTAGCAACAGCTGTACGACTGTTTTAAACTCAAATAGGACATCGTCCTACACTAACCGTCGATGGCCCTAGAAGTTTAGACTAAAAGCTGAAAACACTATCTATCTTTAAGCAACCTATAAGCGTCAAAAAGCACGCAGTGTTGAAAGATGGTCACGCTCCGTTTTGCTAATAGCATAAGCAGAGTTCGAACTCACAGAGCACTTCTAACAAGCAATGCCATCTGAGGCAAAGAGAGCTGCAGTGCAGAAGGCCGGTATCGTATGTGACTTTCCGTTATTTCAAACGCGTACCGTTGCATCCCGGCTGCGTATAGCCTCCGTGAGGATAGAAGTCGGCATGACCGATGCTACGAAGGGTCCCGTAGATCATGGCATTGGTATGGATGACGTCGACGAAATCTGCACATCCAGGATTTAAACCGATTTTCAAGTCGGAATTATCCTGAAAAGCTGGCCCAGCTGGATCCATCCCTAATTAAGACACACCATAAACAGATCTTCGACCAAATATTCCTCTTAAATCGATGACAGATATTGGTAAGAAAGTGCTTGCTTTTTCTGCAGCAGGCTGAGAATCTGGAACAGGCTTGATCTGTTTTTATCTGTTACATCTTCAACTGAATGTGAATCATCAAATCCATATTTTACAATGCCATGTTTCCAGTCGTCTTTTCGTCCATAGCTGTTGTTTCTGTTTTCCACAATAAATATTTCTCTGTGTATTAGAGATACCAGATCAGTTGGAAAGAATTTAAGGACACGCAGACTTTTCAGTTAAAGAAGCCAAAAAAAACTAGTGATCTTTATTCCTTGTCGGACTTTAAGGACGTTGAATATGCAAAGAACACAACGAACTAGTGATGACCTTTTTAGCAATCAATATTAATCATTATTACAAAGTCCTTTTAATCTAGAGTAATGTCAGAAATCGGAATCACTATTTTAATGAAATTTAAGGAAATTTTGTGTCCTTATTAAGGACAAACGCCCTTAAGGACGGGGCCACGGAATTTAAGGACTGTCCTTATCATTTAAGGACCTATGGTAACCTAGCTACTGTGTAATAGAACTTGTGGAATGGAATTTTATGTTAGTATTAATGAGTGAATAATTTACTTGAATGGAGAAGCTGCAGTTGAATCACTTGTCTGGTTTAAACTGCCGCTCAGCAGATATTTCCAAGATGAAATTATGATGATCTCTAAACTAGAAACTTTCAAGTTTTTTAGAAATTAAGAATCAAACTTAGATTTGCAGTCGACGACCATTCGTCTTATCAATTTTAAATGACTAATGGAAATAATCCATTCTAACAGCGACATCCGACAATAGAACGCTCAACCCATGTCTTACAACAATAATTCCTGCTTTAAAATAAAGAAATCGTATCTCGCAATTTCTCGGACCTATAGGCCTATAGTACTCCCGGCCAAAACCTGATTAACAACGATCAGGCCTGAGGAGAGGGGGTGCAGCCGGTACATTGTACCGGGGCCCATGGAGTTTTCAGGGGCCCAGATCCGGTGACGATAGGTTTTTTCTTGTCAGGGTGTTTTTGGAGAGTTGATATAACGTTTTTTGCTTGTCAGGTTTTTCGGAGACATGATAAATTTTTCTTAAGGGTCCGCAATTTTTTTTGTTCCGGGGCCCAGAATTTCTCTCGGCGGCCCTGACAACGATAATACCAACCTGTGATCCTTCCGAGAGCCGCTCTCATCCCGGTGTGACCGCACACGTGAGATCCTAGGCTGTGACCGACGCACCACATGCGGCTGTTGGCTCCTCCGCCGCTGCTCACGAGGTTGTCGACGACCAGGGCAGTGTAGGCGCCGGTCGAACGGGTGTTGGACGCTGCCTGGTTGTAGTTGACGATGTCGGCTCCTTTTCCCCATCCCACTATAACGACGTTTATGTTCTCCTGTTTAACAAGAACGAAAACGCACCAATAGCCTGAATAGGAAACAATTGGAGTAAAGTTATTCTGAAATTTCTAAGCTGTTCTGCATCTAATCACAAAACTCGTATTGCATCCAGTGAGTGAGGTTTTCAATTCCACTCGATCAGTTGCCTTATAAAACAATTTTCCATAAAATGTCTTCAAATTATGTGGCGTCAGCAAAGCCTAGCCTAGCGAGTTCAACCTTCCCACTAGTAGAAACCGACATTTTGTTTTGTTGGGTGTCCGACCCCCTTCCCTGGAGTTTGGAAATGTCGAGATGGGAATAGTCTGCCCACGTTTCATTATCGAAGCCGACAGTTGTACGCGGCTGTGTAATAGGCCCTAATGCGTATATAATGGATTTGACGAGACGCCGAGGCGGCTGCGTAGAGAACCGACTCTGTTGAGGAGGGCGTCTTTCATGTCTTTCAGCCATCGAGTTCCACCGCTGTTCAGGTATCCGTGGATGATGAACGCCGTCCTCAGAGAAGAATTGAAGACTGCTCTGAACATTGACCACAAAGACTATAGTCACAATCGATTATGATATTTCATATCATAAATACAATAATAATAATAATAATAATAATAATAATAATAATAATAATAATAATAATAATAATAATAATAACTTGATGTTGCTTTAACATTCAGTTTTACAGAACATTTCGTCTAAAGAAATAATTATGCGCGACTCGTATCGTAATCATTGATTCAAAAATTGATCAGAACATTAATATAAAATTTCGTCTGTCGACTAAACAGGCAAGTTCTCATGTTCCTCTGATTGGTTGTTGAAGTCGGGAACTTGCTTACGGAGCGGAAGCGTTGTCAAACGCTTGTCCTGCGCTGGGATTCGACCTTGTGAACATCGTGTACGAGGGGTTGATTCGCTCCATGCACCAGGGAAGAGGAAGCTTGTTGAACGGAGGGTCATTGGTGAAGCACCCGATGTCAGGACAACAAATCCGGGCCGCCCTATGGAATAAACACAATTGCCAGTTCAGATGTCTTTGCTAGCGTCTTAATTGAAGGTGAATCTTGTGGAAAAGGCGACTGCGCATACATTGAGTTTCTCTGCATAGTTCCTGCAAGTGCGGCTTTCTAAAGATCGTACACTGCGTCGCGTCAGTTGAACCTCGGAATTTAATAGTTCCAGGGTTATTTCAAGGATTATCAATTGGGGGGAGGGGTCGGTAAATTCAGGGGATCCCCTGCCAAAAAGTCTGACAAGCAAAAAAAGGCAATCCCATAGCTGAGATTGGAGGTGTTTGGGGTGTCGGTCTCAAATTGGGAGTGTTGGCCGTTGGGGCTGTTAGGGGTGTAATAATATCCCTGAATAATCCCTGAATCCACTCACAATCCACGGTCGATGCTAAAATATGAATATGACTGCGTATTTCTAGTTGCGCGCAAAGCTGCGCCGAGGTGACGCGTTCTCACAGGCTCAGCTCTTCAGAAGCTATTCCACTGTTGCCTTATCTATGTAGAGTCAAAATATTTCGAATTTCGAAATTTCGAATTTCGAATAGTCCATAATTGTAGGAATTTGTAGCCAATCCTTATTTGTCGGAGCGTGAACTATCCATTGTATAAGACTAGTTGTGAGGGAGTCGAAGCATCTGGTTAGAGACCCGTGTCAAGGACAAGGAGCAGATTATATTGCAGAATATATTCTGTGGAAAGACAGTAGTCCTATACACCAGTGTTTAATCTAGGCCGTTTCCGGGGGGATTGCCCTTCCCCCGGAAAGTTCAAATTCCCCCCGGAAATTTTGGAATATTACATGGACTAACAGCGGCCCCTAGCAGAATTCCCCCTCGGCTTTGTCAGTTCCCCCCGCTTTTTCAGTCCCCCTCCCGGAGTCCAGGAGTCTAGATTAAACACTGCTATACACCCACTGCCTTTTGCAAACCGTTGCAAGGGCGATAGAAGAAGCGCCAAACGAAGCAATTCAGTTTAAAACTGCTTCGTTCGTGGCTCTGTTGAGTCGACCACTGACCAGTGCCTAGTTCGAGATTAGAACTAGGCTAGTGATGCAACGAAGCATGACGTTTGACCTTCGAACCTTTTGTCAACACTTATCCCAGGCTAAGTTACTACGTCAGTCTTAAAACATGGGCGCCCACTGAAATTTTCCAGGAGGGGCAAAACATAATGGTCATGGCTATGCCACATAAATTTTTCCAAGAGGGGCAAACACTTCTTAACACAAAACACGGTTAATATTTTAGCAAGGTTTTCAAATTTCAATGGGAAATATTGGCATTTTTATTTTTCAGGAGGGGCAAGTGCCCCCTCTTGCCCCAATGTGCGGGCGCCCATGTCTTAGAAGAATTCTTGTAAGACACTTCAAAACAGTAGAATACGGACTGTCAGACCACACTACATAGGCCTACATACTACAGACTGCACAGAAGAAGCACTATCAATCAACGTGTTTCATCTAAGATTCTAAACTTATAATAAAGCGTAAACCAGCGCACAAAACATAATACTTAATTATTAGATATCTTAATTAACCTAACAAAATAATGTTAGTCCTGTTATTACTGAATAGGCCGCTGCGACGCCTAATATTGATAATTGACATTGACAATGTTTGATTTCAGTTGCATGTCACTTGCTGAGTTGCTTACTGCTTAGTTCAAGCTAAGTAAAATTTAATGCTTAACTGTAAGTATCTACTGCATAGAATTAATAAAGTCGTAATTGTTGTTGATGAACACGAACATGTCGACATGTTTAACTGACATGACGTCATCACTGTTCGCGCGGTAAGGGGCTGACCATTAATTATGTCAACAATTTTTGGGCAATGTTGACCCCTCCCCTTATCAACAACTGTCAACTTTCAGTGACCTCCTATACTTAAATCAAAAAACTTTTGACCCCCCTCCACACTAAGATCAGTGACGGGTCCCCATAAAAAGTTTAGAAGGTTATTATTTTTGCAGTGATGAGAGCTTTCCCCCTTTCTTTTATTCATCAAGCGTCATAATGTGGTGGTGATGACCTTTTCTTGCTTGACAACCTTTTTTCCATTGTAATAGGTAGTATTCCATGAAATTTCCTATTTTTATCATTTCCAAAAAATAAAATTGTTGACGTCATCTTATGTTGAGCCTCTCCTCCTACTCTCCTGTCAACAACTGTCAAACTTTTCAAACCCCTCGTTATTTTGTAGACGTAATTTATGGACAGTCTTTAAGTGTGCAACAAGTCAAACGACGCTAGTAGTTGTAACTTGTAAGTTGTAACAAAAGTATATCGCCAGGAATATTGGAATAGATAACGACTCAGTCTCAATATCTAAAAAATTGGTTTTGAATGTTACACGTAAGTTTTTACGAAGGGTTCGAAGGCCAAAATAACCTTCGAAGGTTGTTCGAACCTTCGAACTTTCGTTGCACCACCAATGGCGGTTCCAGGATTTTTTGGTGCGGAGATGAATGAATTCATAGACAGTTGGTGGGGGTGAAAATAGAAAGAAAAAAATCAATAAACTTTGCCGGAAAAGGCTGGAGAAAAGGGAATTTTATCTCTCATTTAACTACACTTTTACCGAAAAATAGGTTGACAAGCAAAAAAGGTTAGTTTCATCCCCGGTTAGTTTTACTAGACTTTTACTCATAAAATAGGTTAACAAGCAACAAAAAGTAAGTCCGAAAGTCCGGTGGGGGAATGCATCCCCACTCATCCCCCACGTGGAACCGCCACTATGTGCACCACTAATTGAAACGTAGGTATTAGTATGCTAATTCAAAAATGTTCTGCTTACCACGAAGAAGCCGCAACACATAGAAGAAACAGCGGTCTAAGCATCATCATCGTCGTCGTCGCTCTATAACTATTAATTCTGTTAAATAGAAATTAAATCTGAATGAATCTCTCAGCTAAGAAAGACGCCTATATAGGCCTATACATGTTCCGATTCACTGTGTGACTTATAAGTTATAACGGCTGTTCCGTATCATAACAACGTTGGCGACTAACAGCAACAGATGACGTAAGATAGGAATTATTAGAAACGAAATAACGAAAAACGCGTTCACGTCTTTACGTCGTCCATAACACAGCAGATAACAGTTAACCCTCGTAATCACATCTGACGTTTTGAACTGAAATATTTATTTATTTCACGAGTCAACATTGTTACTCCAGGAATTCGGATCTCAGATTTCCAACTAGCCTATCGAGAAATTGACATGCAATATTTTTATGTGATGTTTATTTGTGTGACCTAGGCCTAACGCATTTTCAAATAAGAACCTGAACAGTAAGTAGGTCGCTTTAGATCAAAATTGAGAGATGCATATAATTTTAATTCATTCATTTAAAACAAATTTATTTCGTTAAAATTCAACATGAAAATATTTAGCATCCTAGGTTGATATTAAGTGCTTGCAGTCATAGACTACATGAACAAATAAAGATTCAGATTCTTTTCTGCAGTAAATACTACAAGGTCAGACTTTGTTTTTTACTGGAAACCATTATTGGGTTTGTGGAAAGAGAACAGGAATTTTCTGTCAGCTGCGATAATTGATTATTCAATGATGAATCGATGATTATAGGCATACATTGAAAATCCTTCGCTATCTGTTGCCAAAATCGATCGTCAAAAGTTCAGAACTAGAACAATTAGGCCTATTGACTAAAGACAAACGAATCTCCTTCTCAATGAGGTTGTTCACCTCTGTATCATCATGTGAACGATCATGGGCGTATTTAGAAAGGCTTAAAGGGGTTTGCTGAAATTTAAAAAGTTCGAAAAATAACTTATTATATGTTCTGCAATAACATACAGTTCAAGTTTATTAATAATACCACCTGTAAAGTACTGACCGTAAATTTACTACAACTGAGTTAAGTTCAATCGTCAGTCTAACAGTCTTTAAGTGCAACCGAAGGGAAGGATCAAATACCAACGGGGTATGCTATGGATCAGGAGCATACCTAGGGGCGGCGCTAGGGGGTGGGTCCGCGGGTCCGGACCCACCCAGTCTCGGGCAGAGACACCCGAGCAAATCGTGCAAATCTGCAGAGAAATTATGATTTGGGGTGGGGTGATGGGGAGGGTTAGTCTGAGCCTGGTCCTGGTTGTGTAGATTACATTAGACCCACCCAGCCAACAAAACCCAGCGCCGCCCCTGTAGTCTACTGTAGCACTAGTCCTTGCTTTGTCCAATTTCAAACAGGGTATCAAGTTTATAATATTTTTGTGGTCTATAAAACATGTAATACAAAAAACCAGCTCTCTTACGCGCCATCTTATCTCTTTATTGATTTTTTAGACATTTGACAGAGAATAGATTTCTGAAAGACTTTGCATAGTTTCGTTTCAAATGGCTCATTATTTTTCGTGGCATTTCGAATGTTTTAGAAAAAATTGAGACAGAATATATTGACAATTCTAGTACGGTTTGACACAACAAAGATGGGGACACAAGAATATGTGGTTTTAATTCGTTTCATCACTCTTCTGAATTTTTGCATGTCTATGTCATGTCTATAGCCTACCAGGGGCGGCGCTATGTGGGTGGGTCCGCGGGTCCGGACCTACCCAGTCTCGGGCAGGGACACCCGAGCAAATCTGCAGAGAAATTATGATTTCGGGTGGGGGTGATGGGGAGGGGTGATGGGGAGGGGTAGTCTGAGCTTGGTCCTGGTTGTGTAGATTACATTAGACCCACCCAGCCAACAAAACCCAGCGCCGCCCCTGAGCATACTTCCTAAATACGCCACTGTGAACGATCGAAGCATAGATTGATCATTGATTCATTGCGATGTACTGAGCAGTCAATTGCAGAAGTAGTCCTAAATGAATATTACCAATTTACACCATATAGGCCTACAGTACTCTAATTTTCGGACACAGTATTGTGCAGATGGACCTTATTCCATTTTCTGGACACTACTTGTAGTTGCAATTTCTGGACAGTCCGCAAGGAATCCAGACGGTTGGCAACCAGAGGCGGTTACACGTTGGGGATGACTAGGGATGCATCCCCCCACCGGCCCACCAGAAATGCGTCTTCAATGGAAGACGATCGTCTAAAGTTTAAACGGATTAGCCTTGATGCAGATCTACAGACATGGACATATTCAGAGACAATGTCATCGGCAAATTCACTTCCAGCAATAAAAAACTCGATCTTGCACTATGACTTTGTACAACCAGACTAAAATGGCTTTTATCAGTGGCGGCCCCACAGGGGGGCCCGTGCCCCCCCACCCCTATTGAGTGCCTGCCCCCTGTTGGGACCCTATACTTAATACTACATACCGAACAACAAATGGTTACCCCTCCCATGATTAGAAGTTGCCACCCCAACGGCCCCCCACTTGCCAAATCCTGGAGCCGCCACTGGATTTTATGCATTGTCAATACTGAACATTATATTTTATAAATCAAATCTACAGATTTTTTCTAAACCATTTACATATAATTCCTTTGACAATTGGCAGATCTTCCTAGAAATTCATTGCACCCCCCACCAACTTCCTAGAAATTTGTTGCGTCGTCCCTCCCACCAACAGGGGCATAGCCACGAATTTGATTTGGGAGGGTATAAATATTTTGGGTGGGTATAAATCTGAACTATAACCAACATAAACCATATAAACCACATGTAAATCACATAAAAACTTAAAAGTAGACTGATTTTGGGAGGGTATATATACCGATATACCCCCTTCGCTATGCCCTTGCCCACCAACAGTTCTTGGAACCGACAATGTTGGCAACCCAATTGTAAGACATTATAAGTTACTGAATATTTCCTAATACTGTAATGTGATTATTATATTTTCTTATGGCAACATTTTAAAACCTGGACTAGTCTAGTTGCTTAGAATGAATGCACTGAAGTATGAGGAGACAGCCATTCAATAGGGGCAGAGCAACATTCTATGTCCCAACTGGGCGGGGGGCGGCTCACCGTGGCGATCACGCTCCCCAACTATGGAAGCGTGGTCGCCGTGGGAAACTGGCCCCCAAATTATAGGATATTAGATTCAAACTTTGAGATCAGATGCATGTTTTTCAGGCTTTATGAGAGCTACATGCTTAGTTATTTATTGGCAATCCTCCCAACCAAAAATATTTTCAAGGTCATTAGTTTTCCTATCGGGGTATGAGGCAGAGATCCAGCCACCCCAATTAAGGGTAATACTAGATTCAAATATTGAACTCCGGAGCTATGAAGACAATACAGTATCTATTCGAAAGTCACCCTAAGCCACCAAACCCATTTGATAAAATTTCTTAACATTTCTGTAAGAATCTCACCAGTCTTGATCTTATTACATGTAAAAGGGACCCCAGGCACTGCCCCTCTTGCAACTGTACTAATAGAAATGAAGACAAGCACATCTCGTTTAATCCGACTGGGTGTGGGGTAGCTCACGACGCCCCTCCCGCAACTGCGGACATTTTGAGCAATGTTAAAATTAGGCGGTTAGCTCTGGTGCAAAATTTCAGACTTTAATCACGATTACTAAATACAGTAGTAAAACCCTGTAATACAATTACATGTACATACCTGTGCATTGGTTTTGTTGACACCCACCCTATCCACCCCCCAAAAATTTCCGATTGGTTTTGCAAAAATTCCATGAGTGAACCCAGCCCAAATTGGGGTCCAGTTCCCCTTTCGAGGCTACGCCAAAAGTGACCTATTTACTAGGACTCTGTAAGTAGATAGATGGCCGCATTCATGCTAAGATGTCAAGAATACAGTAAATTAACCAATTCATAAACACTATGCAATATCATCTTTACAGTGAAGAAGACAAAGTCAATATGGGAATACTGATACACAATTTTCTGTCAATTCAAACCTCTCCAGCACCCAACTATCTTGCTCCTCAAATCAGGGACTGTTTTAAGAAAAACTTATCACTGCACTAAACTCAGAAAATTTGTGCACATCTGAGCAAAAAAGGTCGTCTGGAAAATTTATCCCAGCACAAAGCACAGAAAATTGCACTTTACCACTGCACATGTTGTGTATCACTGCACGTTAAAACAGGCCCTGCCTCAAATAGAACAAAAAATCGGCTGTTCCAGACCTTTAATACACAGTACACGTTATATACAAAAGCAATGTAACTGCACAAGTACAAATCAACTTTCAACTACCGGTAAATAAATACTGCATCTAAACTTATATAGGGTAATAAATCTTATTTGCCAAAAATGTGAATTTCCAAATTCACATTCACTGAAAAAGTTCACAAACATCAGCATCACATAAAAGTGACTTTTAAAACCGGTACAAGGCAAGCAATTTCACAACTCAGACAATTAAAATCCCATTATAATCATACATTTGTTGCAAACCAAAACTTCTCACGGTCAAGAAAATGCAAAATAAAACTTAAATATTACGCAACTGTCCTTGAAGACACAATAAATGGTCGAGAAGCTTTTTCAATTTAAGAAACAATGGTAGAAATGTTTACCGAGTATAACCCTATATGCCTAAACTTTGTAATTATACAAACATAACAAAAAGCAAAATGACCCCCAACAGAAAGGAATGTCATGAACACAATGTAAGGCACATCATTGTAAAACCAAGAATGTTTTCACAAGAGTCTTAAAATAAAACTTAAATATTATGCAACTGTCCTTGAAGACACAATAAATGGTCGAGAAACTTTTTCAATTTAAGAAACAATGGTTATTATAACATGACAATCTCCAAAATTGACAGAACATAATTTTGTTTTTTGAAACTCAGCAATTATTAGCATTACTGTTTGAAAAACACAAAAGTAATTGAGTAAGAAGCATACAGATATGAACACAACATACGAGTGCTCCAAATAAATTTACAAAGTTAAAACAGTTCTTATGGCAATATCAACAAGAGATTAAAATCATACGCCTAAAACAAAAGCTAAATAATTGAACGGAACAATTCTTTTCAACAGATCCAAAATCTGCTTTTAATAAATCAATTAATAAGAGGAATGTAAAAGACCAGCACTGAATTGACATCTCAAGAGCCATTCACAGCTAGCAAACAGTGTTTGATAGAAAATTAATAACCTAAGAAAAACTAAGTTCCAAAATAAAATTTCAGTAACTGTAAAAATTGCAAAAAATCGAATGTGGTCCCCAGTCTTAATGCTAAAATACAAACTGTCAGTCTATAGTCAGATAGATGTTTCAAATCTGGCCAAAAAGAATTTCCTCTTTCCTCTTTTCCATGTCTTGTTTCAGTTCTGTTAGACTCTTGCTTGCATCAAGCACCTACAAATTCAAACAACTTGTCACAAAACTTTGCAAAATGAAAGTTAATAAATTAATGAAAATAAGAGATCAATAACTAATTAATTTTGTGTATGGTAAATGAAACAGAAGTATCTTAAATCCATCCTTATGAGGTTTCAATGTACTGTAAAATTAAAAGTAAAATAGCCTTTGTAGCTAAGACATTCTGAAGTAATCAAGCATGCATATTGTCCTAAGCTGTTCAGCATACAAATAACTGAAAGGAGTTCAACACTCAGTTATAGTTTTCACGATCATTTTAAGCAATGGAACTCGGAAGAAGTGAAACACAAAACTCACAAGAACAGGAGCAGGAAGCTTGAACTTTGTTTGCCTGATCAACCAATCCTCGTGAAGTTCGTGCAAGCTTCTCAAGTATTCCTGCAACAATACGCCAACAAAATTCAGCAACTCTACCGTAGGCTGCAGTGGAGTAGTGGAGCAGTGGAGTAGTGATGGGGTTTTTCCATGCAATCGGAGAGTCGTGGATTTGAATCTTACCCCAGCCAGTGTATAGTGACCTGGATCTGCCTCAAGCAAGAGAATTCCACCATCATCACCACCACCAGAAAGAAAAGATATATAGTCACATGATTCACATGGTTCATTTCTATCTTACAAGTCTAAGCAAGAAATTGTAATAATTATTATTATAATTACTAACAATGGAAGCCAAACCAGCAACATAAGACTAACCAAAGGAACAGAAGATTCCTCGTCTCGATTCCTTTTCTTTATCCTTTCAAGACACGCTTCTGGACTCGCCTGCAGATACACTTGATTAAAAAAAAGACAGGAAATACTAACCACAGAATAAATGCAAGAGAAGAAAGTCAAGGAATATAAACCATTAATAAACATTTACATTACTAATAATTAATTATAAAATCTACCGCAGTGCAGTTCAGTCAACTTCCATGCTGCTATAAAATCACTAGCCAGATCAGTCAACAATGTATTTAACCATACATTGAATTAAATAGTAATCTGTAATTAGAATTAATTCTTCACAATACAAAGGATTTATGACATGCGGCCAACTCCGTTTAATTCAAAACATATCTTGATGGAATATAGTTCATCATTCCCAGTTAATACTCAATCCTGAACAATGTCAAATGAATCATGTAGATACACATAAAACTCAACTTCATTCAGTTTTTTTAATATTCTATAACCAACAGCAACACATAAAACAGAAAATGAGACTTTGACGGTTTTATATTTATACCAATCAAATCAACATTTCCAATTTCTGTATTCATTGTAATCCAATCAAACCATTCAGAGAGTACAACGAATTCGACCTCAGGCATTCGGCCACTAAACAAAATAAAATAACTTTATGTATTCAACAAAATTAAAAATACAGCTCTATCTATCAAGTAATCCATGTAAATTCAGCTCATATTTAGAAATTCAACAGCAACGCTTATTTTTCTTACATGGTTGTAAACGCTTGCTAAGTCATTCACAGCATGAACAATTGAAGTGTGGGACAATTAAGGGTTACCAATTCATCCAAGGGCGCTACTCAGTGACTAGGGTCAGATTTGAACCAGTGATCCTCCAATTGAGTGGCAAGAATCCTACCACTTCTCCACTATGTACCCCTCAAAACAATTGCGTTGAAAATGCTGTGGCAAAAAAGGCAAAATGAGTCGACCTGTACCGGTAATAAGCTCATAATGTGGCATTCTAGTGATATAAAGTATTGGGGTAAACATCTGATAAGTCGTTTTCCCTCCAATGACCTATCACATACTCAACTGCTCGCTAAATACCATGCCCGATTGCGTTAGCCGCTACCTCTCGTGCCCTCAACAGTCTGCTTAAGAGACGTTACATTGCAATAGTTCATCATGTCTTTCATACAAAACCAGGAGACCAAATACTTCAGATTTCACATAAATAACATCATCTTTAATATTCTTTTGTCATTTGTTAACCCCTTAACCGTGTATTTAACTGTAACTCAATGTAAAATGGACGGATATATCCGGGATCCCCAGTTAAGGGGTTAACATATAATTTGCAAACTTGCATACAGTACCAGAAGTGTTGTCGCACCCGCTCATTTTAAACTTTATATTACTTCATAAATCAAGAATTGCCAGAATTTTGCTGGTTAACCCCTTAACTGGGCAAAAAAATTTGTAACTCAATGTAAAATGGACGAGCATTACTTGGGGCACCCAGTTAAGGGGTTAAGGGCTGTTGCATGCATTGAGAAATTTTCAGATACTCACCTTTGGTATAAGTTCTGAACAAAGCAATACTGAGCGCTATACAAGGACCTTTCCAGCATCTTCACCGGAGCATTCTACAAAAGAAGAAATATTCATTCAAGTAAGTCAATAATTATTTTACCCAACTTATCGAAGTTTCAAATATTTTAAGTTTAAAACATGCACAGATTTTTACATACTCAAATATGAAGAGTTTGATAAATTTTAATGTACGTTGCAATCATTCTAAAATGTTTTAAAGCAACACAATTGCACAGCGCATAAACACTGTAAATGCACAAGAAAATCAATCTAATCCCCAAGATTTTGTAAATAATATCCGCCAAAATATGAGCGAATGATTCATCCTACATAGAGTTAAGAAAGTCGAACCTGTTTCTTGACATGGTTCATTAGCATTGTCAGCTGCACGTACGACTGAAACGTTAGGCTCCAGCGACTCGAATCCTTGTACATCAGATCTAGGGTGTTGTAGCCGCGAACATCTTGCCACATGTCAACCGGTTCAAACAACACCTTAAACACAAAATGCACATCTTGTCAATAGCAGATTATACTATTAAATCTGTACTAACATATCAAACAACCCTTAAAAGAATATAGGTTCTTGATTCTCTTGAGTACCATTTATTTTAAAAAAGTCAGGCCTTTGTGTCAACTTCAAAGACTGAATATTTCTCAGACGACATGGAACTGTAGCCATTGAACAACGACAGGTTCAAATGAGAAGATTCACAATTAAAATAAAGTAATATTATAAAAACTATTTATACCTCAACATTCTTGGACTGTTCAAAGAACTGAAGAAAAGTTGACTTTCCACTTCCAACATTACCTTCAACTGCAACCTTCAAAGGAATAAATCATTATATATATATATATATATATATATAATTCTGATTTAGGCAGAAAAAGATGCTGCAAAAGTAATTAAACAAAGCAATCATTACATTTGGAGCACAAATCAAAATCAACTGTTACAACTGTTTGCCAGCCAAATCATAATAATCACTACCTGATTTTAACAATGCCAGTTTACAGTTGTATATAGATATATATATATATATATATATATATATATATATATATATATATATATATAACTATGTGTGTGCATTTTTGTAGATTATCTCCGACACTTACTGTGAATTTGCTCTTTGACTTTCGCTGCCATGGAATTGAAAAGTCGTTGTAACATTCTAAAGCAAGCACATTTTCAAGAAATTCCATTAACTCAATGCTGCAACACTAACCTAAAGTGAAAATATAATATAATGCAGAGGTTCTAATAATCTCACTACGGGGCAATAAATACATCATCATAATTGCACTTATGAGAATAAATCTACAAAATAAACACCTGGAATACACATTTTCGTGTTTCCAGGTATGTCGTGTACTGCTATGCCAGAATTCTAATTTTTCATATAATCATTTATTTTAACCAGTGTTAGATCATAGATGTGCGATCGTGTCCGGCGTATCCTTAAAGCGCAACAGAAGTTCCTTAATATCAAATACTAGCGCACAGAATAAACTCCAAAGGGAGATTGCATTTACCTTTTGATTTAACGCCTCCAATGCTGCAAAGATTCTGCATTCTGTCTCTCAATTTTAATTTAATTTAAAAGCAAAATGCTCATCAATTACTATCGAACAACTAAGCAAATGAAAATGAGATTTGATTTTTGGCGGCTAGCTTCACGTTGATTTCAGACAGCCAATAGGAAGGCGACATAAATGTACGTGATCTTCTAACTCGAATTTCATTGGATAGTTGAAGATAAAGACATGACTAGTAACACACTTTGACCAATCAAAATCTTTAATTCAGAGTTATAAACAATTTACCCGCCAGAAACCGCCTTATCCTGTAATGTAGCGTAATATCTCAATTTATTTCTCGTAGACTGAAAGCGTATGAATCAAATTATTTACCAGCGCTTCTCAATTATACTTAAGTCTCTCCGTCTGTCTTGTGTGTATGTGACCAATCGGATGCTGTACGTGTTTTGATAATTGTGTATGACTGCTTTAGCAGTAATTCATTGAGTCGTTTTAATTCTGTATAGGTTGTGCTGATATCAACATACTTACTTGCTACAGGCTTACGTTTAAAATGGCACTCTAGCGACACTATGCGGTCGACGTCTTTCGTTATGACTCATTTTCAGGGTATTTGAATCAACGTATTACACATTTTAATAAATTCTTAGCACTGATTGAACTCATATTTCTAATTAGTTTCAAAATATGTCGCTTTCATTCATCACTCGTCCGTAGGTGGAGTGGCCACTGGCCCTATTAAAAACTTTGCACTGGCCTTACAGCCCTCCTCCTAATTCTTCTCCCCGCTCCTCCTCCTCCTCCTCCTTCTCCTGAGGCGGCCATTGGTCGTTCAGTTCCTGTTGTCGGTTGTCTTTGAGAAGTTTTTCTTCGGCGAAAAGAACTTCTGCGGCGCATTTTCTTCGTTCAGTTTCGACCTAATCGCGGGACGGATGGCGACCGGCGGCGGAGGATCGCGGTCGAGACAGGAGGAGAGGCTCCGATTGGCGACTCAGATCGAAGAATGGAACTCAAACAGACTGGATCTATTCGCCATCAGTCTACCGACAGAGGTACCCCCACCCGTCCTCTGCCCGACAGACCCCCTCTCAGCGCCCTCCCTTTTCTTCATCCCGAAACAAAATTCCGACTGGGGGCGGCTGTAATTCCACTCTTAATGAATTGGCGTCAACGCCCGTCTGGCTGCGACTGTAGTCGTCCGTTGTGTGTCGTGTGTTTACAGGTCTTTTTAAATGGCCGGCCATTGATCCCATTACGACAACGACATTATAGCCATTTATGTCTTATTTTCCTCGTAAAGTTTGTATATTTAGTTCAGCAGAATCATCTATTGGAAACGAATGAGGAATTTAAGTTGTGTGATGTAATGTCACAGAAGTTGTTGGATGTTACGCATATGCGTGGTGCAGAGGTGATCCTTACCCGTAGAGACCACTTAATTCACTATTTCAGCCTCTGATTAAAGTAAAGATTACTTGTGCTGACATCTTAACTGTTTGCTGGTTATTTTTGTGTACGATTTGAACGAAGTGACCTGATGAGAGTTTAAATTAAAATTGTAACTTAAAAGGAATGTGCCTTACTAATGGGGCTATATGTCATAGTTTCTTAGATGTTTCAGAGGTGAGAGTGAGGATGGTGAATTTTCAATTTTAGAATCTAATGTTATATCATGAAGTTTTTCTTGATGCAGAATTTTATGACAGAGGTGACTGGTAACCCATATTGGTGTTATTAGTTTGATATTTTGGGCATTCGTTGAACAGGATATGAGATGTTTTTTGTACTAAGTAGTTACTGGTAAGTAAAATCTTGTAAATTTATATAGCGCTTTGGGAAGTAGTGCAGTAGTAGTTGCTTATTCTTATGTGCTTGATCTTTCTTGAAGTAGCTATAGGCAAGGTGATTGTTGGCTGGGCAAAGGTCAGTGTATCCATGAGGCGGGGGGCTGTTATAGCTATGGAGGAAATGACTTTTGGAATAGGAAGGTTTTAAGTTTAGACCTAAAGGCTTGAGGAGATAGTGAAGGAATGAAAGGAAATGAGGATTCGGAGCTTGTTGTTTGACCATGTCGTAAGCTAAGCTATGGAGGGAAGCTGGAATTGAGTTCCAAAGTTCTGGTGCGGTGTATGAGAAAGCGCGGTTTGCAGATTTTTAGAGATGACTGATTTAACAGGCCTCGTGAAAGTGTGAGATTAAATGGACTTTTTGAGCTTGGCTTAGTCCATTATAAATTATCTGGGTATTCTTATTGCTTTGGAAGTTTGAAGGCAAATGGAAATAGGCAGTATTTTAATTTATCAATAAACCAAAATCCTGTTTATCAAGTCTAATGATTTTTAATGCAGAGCTATTGGTGAATTGAGGATGAGAGGTGACCTTTGACCTGGGAGTTGTAGGTATTTATTCCAGCCCCACCCACTGCCCTTTCTGAGTTGCTAGACATTTGTCTGATGAGCTAACAGAATGCTGAGGCTTTGGTTGTCTGTATGTTTTGACCACCAGACCTTCTGTTCCCATACCTGTGAAATTAGTTTCACAAAGGCACTGAATGCCCATTTGATTTGTTAGAGTAAAATTTTGCTAATGTTGTATTGAACAAGAGACACATGTGAGCATACATGCATTAAAGGGAGATAAATGTTTAGTTTTGCTCGTAATGGGAATCACGTCTGCTGTGATGTTAACGGGTTTGACTGTTTTGCTGTTTGACTGTTGTCATCCCTGTTGCAGGTGTCTGTCTGAGATGCTGGTGCAGTGTTTGAATGTATCCCTTTTTTCTGGGAAGCCCACAATGTGGAGAGCTTTGATAGACAAATTTTAAAAAGTGAAATATTTAGGTTATTGTGAAGTTTTGTGATGAGTAATAATAAACTGGGTTTTCCTGAACAGTGTGTGTGTTTTCAACTGAATCTGTCTTCAAGGCATTCAGTAGCTCGGTGCTTATTGGACTTGGTTTATTATTTCAGCTGCCCCCAACTGAGAAGGAGAGAATGCCTGAGGGAGAGTGGATGGAGATACTGGCTCCTCCTCCTTCTCCTCCTCCTGCTCTTGCCCAGGACTTTGCACTGTTTCTGCAGTGGTGTCATATGCAGGGCAGATACTACTGTGACATGTTTATTGGTTTCTGTAGGTCCTAGTGGTGATGCTTGTGCTGGGGGGTGTTGTTTCTTGCTCCATGAATATTAATTTTTATTTGTATCATCTTACGATCCTAACATTATTGTGGGCTTCTGATTCTGATTCTGATTCATTATGACTGTTGCAGTCAATCTACTTCAAACTTTGTAAAGTCATTCCTTTTAAGTCATTTCTATATTCATGTGTTTCCTAGTAATATTGGGACTGGAAGTTGGCAAAAGTAGTTACACTCTGAGCAGGCACGCTGACAGAATGGGTTCAACCTCCCACCCTTAAGTCTACTTAACCTTACTTGCTAGAGGGTAGGTGTAACATCAAACTGAGGATCAGTGTTCATTCCCTGCGATTTACTGATTTACTTCAATTTACTGATTTACTTTGATTTACTGATTTACTTTGGGTGCGCAGGTGGAGCAGTGGTTAGCGCACTGGTCTGCCAATCCTGAGGTCCGTGGTTCAACTCCTGGCTGCGGCAGAAACTTTTCGGTTGTTTCTGCCCCAAGCGCCCCCAGTTGACTCAGCTGTGAATGAGTACATCGGGTGTTAACTCGGTGGAAGGAAAGGCGGCGAGGGAAAGGCTGGCAATCTGCCCTCATTCAGCTGTTGCCGTATATACCTGAAGGCGCTAACCCTTCGGTTCCCAACGGGTCCGCGATGGCCTATGGGTTGTACCTTTACCTACCTTACCTACTGATTTACTTTAGGCCTAGACAGTTGGCTAGCAACCTACTCTGGGTTAATAGTGTATGCCACCGCATTGCGTAAGTGACCAGAGATCAGCACCGGCCCTAACGCTCGAATCCAGTCACGGGAAAACTTTACTTTACTAGTAATATTGCAACATCTGTGCTTTAGAGTCACTCTCAATGCCACAGAATCAACTAATATTAACCTAGGCTTTAAAATATAAGTGAATTTTGACTGTCCATTGCATGAACTTGAATTTGATTGCATTTAGACTTTGAAGTCTGAATATTGTTTCTAATACATTTTTTTTGATTGCTGCTTTCTTACTTCTCTGTTTATATTTTCTGGAAACATATTAAAGCACATTTGTTTGATTTTCAAGAGCTGCACTCAATGATCCATGTATGGGTTTGTGTGGTTGACATGTTTTTGTGAGTATTAGAGGACATTTGTGTATAGGCTTCAGATATATTTGGCATTTGTCGTTGAATTTAAAGTTTGTTGACAAAGATGAGGTACTTTTGGTTTGAATTGTGTGCTGTATTTGAAATGAGAAGCAGTCGTGACTGAAAAGACTGATGGCTAAGATTTTATTTGGATCTTAATTCTCCAGTTGTATTCTCAGACTGGTGTTTGAAATTTCTTGGAATATTTTTAATATGTGGTGCTTTTAATCAATGTCAGAAGTTATCTCCTGCTTTGCTGCCTCAAGAGTAAAGCTGTTGGTCGTAAATCAAGAATTGTGGTCAGCATCAGTTGAACAACAGCTGCTGTGGCATTACATTCACCAGACAGAGAAACATTAATGGCCTTCTGAATCAGATATGAAGACTTAATGGGTTCTTAGCATGGAAATTCCTTCATGAATACTTTTGCCTGCTTCACTGATTTCCTTCATGTAATATCTGCTGGTGAGAAAATCAGGGGCCACCGATCTGCTTTTAGTCTGTTTCAATGGATGGCATTAAGGGTTTTGGTGTCAAGTTCAAATCTCTCTGATGGCCTTGTGAGGACTTGCACAGTAATCTGAGGCCACTTTATCTGAACCTTATTTTGCAATGATAAATGGGAATAAAAACAAAACAAATAGCAGCATAGTGCTTTGCAAATTTTAAGTACCACGTAATCCATTTGTTATAGAGCTGTACTGTGTAATCCACTTATTAGAGCTGTATTGTGTAAGTTGAAAGTGATTCCTGTATTAGGTTGCCTGTTTCAGTCCGCTTTTGTTGTTCTGGCTACTTATCTGGCAGAGTAATGCATCAACAAGAACCTCATGTTAGGTTTGAATTTATGAAAAGAAGCCAATCTAATATTGTTGCTTGCAAATGTTCATCAGTGAGTCATGATATTGGCACAGATTTGTTAACCCCTTCACTGGGTGCCCCGAGTAATGCTCGTCCATTTTACATTGTGTTACAAACAGTTGCCCAGTTAAGGGGTTAACATTTGTGGCTGAGAGAAATTGTCCAAGTGCATGCATATCTCCAAGCATTCTGATAATCCTTTCACTAGCAACCTTTCATGTGTGTAGATTTCAGGAATCCATACTTCTGCATATTTTTTCAAGACAGTATCACAAAGTTCAAGTTGAACTGTTGAGGCAAGTTAGGCACAACAAATTTGTATGTTATTTCAGGTATTTGGGTTCAACTTCTCTTAAGGAGGTTCAGGTTGGAAATGGGCCAAATTGCTCTCACCCATCTGCCTCACTCATAAAAGTAGCTTAGCTTTGAATGGCATCACATTGTCCTACATCTGTATGATAATCTGTTTCTCATCTTGAAGTTTGATGGTTCAATTCAGTCAAGTGATGGGTAATATTGTTTAGAATGGAAGGTTCCATTGAAATGTAACATGTGGCCTGTGGGCTGGGTGTTTAGACCCTACTTTAGAAGCATTCTAGAATTCTCTGCCATTCTATTTTGACCTTTGGCATGCAGATTGTTTCTGAGTCCCCCACAAAAGATTTTGTTAAAGGGTCATTCTTTGCCAAGCATTTACCTCAATTAGCAGGTTGTTTTGTTATATTTTCCTGATCATTCTTGCTTATAATTATTTGATATCATTACTGCAACTTTTGAAAGATTTTGAATAAATAGCATAAATACTTGTTATCAAGATGTTGTCACTCAGTTTTTGTAATAACTTATGTTGATGATTTCTTTGCTGGTTTTTAATTATTCTTTTAACATTGAAAAAGCAGCATTACCTTCTGGTGAGTGACCATTGACCAGAAGTGGCAATTCATCCATGTTGTTGCTTCCACTCCAGAAACATTCAGTTCATTTTGTGACTCCCTGTAAATAGACCGGGCTTCAAATGATTAGTCAAGGTGAATCTGCTTGCAAATATGAGAGCTGTAATTGTGAATACATGACGGCTTATAGGATGAAATTGCTTTGAAATGCTAATCAACAAGCAGTTAATGTGTTAAGTTGCATAATGTTTCTCTTGATTTGATCAATTACCATATTTTTCCATATATAAGATGTATCTGACATAAACTTTGATATATCCAGCACTTTGGGTGTGTCTGGTCTAAATTTTTTGTACACAAGAACTGGCATCTTTGCTAAATATTTTCACACTGTTAACAAACAGATTTCCATCTAATTATTTTTAAACAAGCAAATGGTAAAATTGTGACTTAAATTTCTTACCAGAATGAGATATAAGTTTAGTATGTAGTTTAAAAATTTTTTTTACATTACACTCTTTGCTGGTCTCACTCTAACTAAACAGTTTTGTCATTTAACTTAAAATTAACTGATGATAATACAATGGAACTGTGGTATGCATTCAATACAGTAATAGTAGACATTTTAGTTGACAAAGAAACACACCATGCAATTAATGAATGTATGTTGGTATATGTGTATAACAGATAAAGTGCTATCTTTATATAATTGAAAAATATAACCAGCATGCATTTGTCAATCTGTCAATAAAAGAGTTTTAACAAATGATATTGGGTTTGGGAGACTTACCATATTTCTAATCAAACAATCAGAGCAGGATATCTTACTTATCTCTGTGATTCCTATGACATCAGACTCAGTTGGTATGTCAGATACATTTGGGTGTCTTATCCATACTATTTTTACACAAACTGTTAAAATCTGTCTTATAATTGGATGTGTCTTATGTGCACGAAAATACGGTACTAGACTCTGCAGTTGGATGGTGTGTAATTATTCTGCCTCATGTAATTTAGTAATTACTGATCTGTTGATGCTTTGAAATTCATTGCAGTGTATGAACCCATCTTAATTCAGCTGATAGTTTAGCCACAGTTGACTGAAAAGATCAGTGGCCTTGAATTCATCTGGTCTTACCTGTGTCTGTCTTTCTGGGGTTTTGTTCAGTTTTTGGTGTTTGTGGTTATAAGACCCCTGTCCTTAACCTAGTGCACAGCACTATAGAAGTTGTCTTGAAATAAATAAATAAATAATGGAGAAATGAAATCCAATAAATGAAATCTTTTATTATGTTGACTGGTGCATAGCTAACCTACCATAAATCTTCCTTTGAGAGAGATTAAATGATTTTAGGATACCTGCTAATTATAATAGCATATTTGTTCTTTGTACGTGCATTCCTTTGAATAGTTAACACATAATTGGAAGTCTGAAGATATTGTCTGTGGTGTATTCATTGTGACATTTCCAAAGATTTTGAATAAATAGCATAAACTAAGACTTTATAGTAGTATAGTAAGACTTTATTTTGGGTATAGTGTTTTGAAGGGTCATTATTTTAACTGGGGATCCTCCATATCCGTCCATTGAGTTATAGTTAAATACACGGTTATCTTTAATGTATGATTGCATGGTTTGTTATTCCAATTTTATAGGTAACTGTCATGAGATTTGCAGCACAAGACATATTATTCACTGAAAGAGTGGATATAAACAGTGTATATCATTTTTTCATTTTGCTCATTTCAGCAAATGGAATGAATGGAATGAGTTCATTAATCTATCTTTCTTTCTGTCTGTCTGTCTGTCTGTCTGTCTGTCTGTCTGTCTGTCTGCTTCTCTTTCGTCTCCTGAATGAATTGAAATTTTATAGAAAACACATGTTTTTGTGTGCTGTTGTGCTGTTTATATAAGCATTTGTGGCCTGGAATTTCATCTTCTTGATCTCACTATTATTTTGTCTCTGGTTTGTGTAGAGATTCTGTAATGCCTAGTGTTCCTTTAGTGTCTTGATAAGTTTTTACATTTTACTGCTGTGTATTTCCATCCAAAAATGCTGAGCCAATAGAATCCATATAGGGACTTTTATATGCTCTGAACTGCAGTTTCATTGTTTTCATTTCCACTTATAATTATCTTTGAACAGAATTTATTACTTGTACTTTGGTGTTGACTTCTCCCTATGCCAGCCTGTTTACATGATGCAATTTCAATAGTCCTTTCAATTATGAATTTGTTTGCAAATGGTTGAGTATATACCATCATTTACAAAGTGAAAGTCGATCAGATTCAGAGCGAAACATCTTTGATTTGCTTTTGTTTTTAAAAGTCCAAACTTAATTCAAAATAACATTACGTAATCATAAGCAAATAACAGTAACGTGGCCCAAAGGACGATGTGTCATAAACCACAAACTTCTATGGTAGTAAGCATATCGTGTGTAATTAGATATGATATCAATAATTGGGAAAGTTCCCTACACAATTGCTAATTAAATAGTCTCAAAACTTCTTTATTACATTTGAATGATGTATGGAACATCAGGTGATGGTCACTTAAAGTGAAACTGCAGACGTGTTAGCATCTTTTCTGCTTTCTCTTTTGCAGAATCTTGAAATCTTTGGTGTGATGAGATTCTTCTACCAAGACGAAGGAGAAAAAGTATCGACCAAATGCGTACGGGTGTCGAACACGGCCACGACCAAGGATGTGATGGGCATCCTCATAGAGAAGTTTCGTCCCGACTTGAGAATGTTAACGCGAGCGAATTATGCTCTCTACGAAGTCCACGTTAATGGAGGTGAAGGATTTGCTTATTTGAAAGCTTGTTTTGTGTCTGCTTAGATTCTGGTTCTGTTTTGAACGTGTTGATCTGATCAGTATATATTTAGGTATTTCTGTGTTACTGGAGGGAGAGTCTTCAAAGGTGAGAGAATTGTTTGTGATTGGATTTTGTGCTGTGGTTTTGCCAGGTGACATTTATCATGAATATGTATGAGATGTAGTTTGTTGTCATTTGAGATTTATGACTCGGAGACTGTTTCGTTAAATTTCAGATTAATTATTAATTTTGATTTTTATCTGCAGAAGAACGACAGCTGATGGACAATGAACATCCCCTATTGGTCCAACTGAACTGGGGAAAAGATGACCGTGAGGGACGGTTCCTGCTGAAGAGGGAAACTGATAAGACAAAACTGGTGAGTTGTCACAGAAGCACACAGGTGGCCATGTGCCTGCCGGACTCACTTGATGCCCAATTCTTTTTGACCATTTCAAATGTTGGACTGTGAGCAGTGCAGCTGTGATTGGAGGCGGCATTTCGTGGGTTCTGCGGGACTTTACATCAAAATTCTTCTTATTCTTTGATCAGATTCAAAATTATTTTTAAATATGAGTTTATAGTTAATTTCTTGTAAATGAATAAATAGTTTTTGCCTTGCAAGTACAATAATTCAATTGAGAGTGTGAATTTGCTGTAGAGTTTCTACTCAAAGTTAGGCGTTTCTTTCAAATTATTAATACATTATCCAGATTGCCAGTGTATGAGCGCTTGTGAATAAGCTGGTGCACTGCGCCAAGCTTTCGGGCAGCACTATAGAAATTTCGTGTACTTACTTACTTACTTACTTTTACTAGTTGTGAATAGGCTAATTTATTAGAAGAGGTCGTATATAAATTTATGATACCCCAGCATTTGACTGGATAATTAACTCTTGATTGATGAACATTTGATTGATGGTATTTGAAGGTTGATTGCACTTCTACTTCCAATCAGCCAATTGCCGACGGCAGTAACCAGAGTTTCAAGCGTAAGCTGTCGAAACGTGAAAAGAAGGAGCTGAAGAAGAAGGAGAAGGAGCAGAAGGTCAGAGGCAAAGAGAACGACAGTGGAGTGGCGGAGAGGCTCTACAACGAGCTGCCCGAGTCGAGCTTCACTCGCAGCATCTCAAATCCCGAGCTCGTGATGCGCAAAAGACGTCAGCTGAAGCTCGAGAAGAAACTCCAGCAGATCCGGAGCAACGATGGCGGACCAGATTCCGGTGGGAACTGGAATTAACCCTCATCTTCCTCTGAGTGAATCTCAAATGCAACCTGTTGTTTTGTTTTTTCTTATAGATGCCATCTTTGTTTTTCTGCATAGACACTGCTTCTAGGTCCTGGGGCTTTTAAGGGTTGTGCTGTTCGAGGTGCTGTTTGAGTTTCATGTCTGAGTTTCAGTGGATGTCGATGTAGATTCAACTGCACTTGTTGTTGTTGTTGTTGTTGTTGTTGTTGTTACAGAATATTTTCCAAGTTTACTTTTGTTTTGACGTTTGTGATGTAACTGCCTCTTCATTTCGCTGAAAAAATTATGGCAATTAGTTTAAAACATTTTTAGTTCTTTTTTTATGTTGGGGAATTTGATTAAAAGTTTTGCTGCTTGAATTTTTTTTACTCGCTTGAGGGACTTTGATCTTCAGAAACAAGTGATAAGTTATTTTGGAAACAGGAAGTGTGCTTTGAAAATTTATATTAAGTGCAGCAACCATATATGTTGAAATTTTCCTTTTAGCAATGACGTACATAGTGCGTAGATATTTGCTTATTCCTGACACAGCCGCAAAGATCTGTAACTGTTATTGCAGGTGGTACCCTGAAAATATACGGCAGTGCCGTTAACCCAGATGTACCGTACAAAACTCTCCTTCTCGCAGTCACTGACAATGTTGCACATGTTGTCAAGGAAACGCTTGAGAAATACGGAATGGAACGCGAGGATCCGGACAGATTCTGTCTTGTTCAGGTTCAGTTGGCATTCTTTTGTTTTCTGTGTTCTGTTTATGAATTGCAAATGAATAAATTAATATGCTGTTGTTATTTCCTTTGATTTTAATTATAATAATTTAAGAGCTGCAAATCAATCAACAGTTTAATTGTGATTCATATCTGTTTTGAAAAAAACTCGGTCGTAGTAAATCTGACTAAATTGTTTGTAGAGTTTTAACAGCGATTTTCTGTATTTTAAACTTCTATAAAATTTGCTTTTTTGCTTTAAGAAATGTTTATTGAAGTTTGAATTGAATACTCATAGTAGTGTGCTGTTCCATTCTGATATTATGGGCTACATGATATTTGCAAGGTCATCTGGTCTTTATGATGCGATAAGCTTGTTGTGTGAGGGTCGTTGGATAGATAATGGCTGAAACATAATTTTTCCATTTTTATTCAATTATACAATTAAAAACTCTGTTTTAACAAATATTTGCATATCAGTAAATGCCATCAGCACATATGTTAAGTGTAATTTTGTAAGTGCACTTACAAATTTGTGAGAGATGATGTTGATGGCAAACAATCAAATTTGAAAGTGATTTCTAGGTCCTTGAGTAATGTCTATTGAATCTTTGTTTTCAAATCATCTTTAGTGAAATGTAGAATTCCTAGTCATAGTCGGAAATTTTGATTGTCTTGTTTGAATGACAGAAAATTGTTGATTCTTCTTGTGTTTCATCTCTTTCCCGGTCACATTTTAGAGCATTTGATTTTCTTTGTCAGAAAATTTTTTGTTGTTTTTCAGTTGTGATCAAGGATCAGTGAAAGTCTTGTGCATTTTATGTTTGCTAATTTATCCTTAGCATTGACTTTGTCAATGTTATTTCCAGGTGCTGATTCCTCCCGATGGCCCTGACTACGGAAAAGATCCCAGAGAACGGGTCCTAGAGGACGAGGAGTGTCCTTTGGCGATTCTTCTTCAGCATCCTACTTCTAAAGGTTACAATCTTTTTGTTCTTTTCTTTTTAGTGTATTTTCTTTTGTTCTCTTGCATTCAATTACACCGTCTGTTCAGATTTGTCAAGTTTTGATGATCAAAGCTAATTCAACTGAAGAAGATTGAGGCTGGAATTAGAATGCATCATCAACCGGTGCAGTGGTTTAAATTTATCAAACAGTCAGTAGTTCAGTGCGTAGATAGTGGGATTCTATTTCGTAGACTAAATCTGAATTTTGACATTTGAGCTGCTTTGAGATTGACATAAGATGCATTTGAAGAAATCTTGTCTGTTTTAGGGACAATTATGTATCAGTTGAGACCAAGAGCAGCAAATATGCCGAAGAAAGTTAAAAGCAAAACGATGGACAGAATTCCGGACGAGAAGCTCTTCCAGGATCCCCTTCAACAGTCGCAGCTTCCTTTTCTTCTTCAGATGAATTCAGGTTGGAACAGAAACAGAGCACAAACTCTAACTGAGTTCTGATAGATCTGCTTGTCATGCATAATTACCAAATGTGGCCTATTTCAGATTAATTTTGTTACCATTGACCTGCTGCTGATATATATACGCACTGTTTCACCTTATTGGTCATCGCTTGTTCATTTGGCGAATCAAAAAACTCCATTAATCGTTGTACAGCACCAAGTGTGACCAGCTTTACAGCTGACACTTGGTGCTGTACAATGATTAATGGAGTTTGTTGATTCGCCAAATGAACAGCTGGTCACACTTGGTGCTGTACAACGATTAATGGAGTTTTTTGATTTGCCAAATGAACAAGCGATGACCAATCAGATGGTGCCTAGCTCTAAATGTCATCTGCAGTGATTATCGTGATTTCTCATAAATGGTCTGTGACTGTACAGTTTCATCTCCTGTAGTCTTTGTCAGCAGACTCTTTGTCTCTGTCAATGAAACCCATTGAGTCTTGATTGGTGAACTCGTCTTTGAAGCTCAAAGAGATTCCGTGCTACCTGAGCAGGTGTTAGTGAGTTTTAGTGCATTTTTATATGTTTTTTTTAATTTCTTGTCTTTTGTTTTAAATTTTGTTTCAGAACCTCTATGTTTGCTTTTATGTTTAATTGTAGATGGGGCTTCTGACCCTTACAATCAGAGGAAAATTTCTTTGCCTCCAAATGCCACCGAAATTGGAAGAGAAAGGAACGGCTCAAATCCGAAAATTCTGTATATCCAGGTGACCATAGCGACAAAAATGGCAGATTCTTTGATTTGTTTACTTTTTATGATTAACTTCATAAATTGGATTTGAACTTCTGAATTGTTTTAGAAATATTTGAATGTTTTCTGTATTGTAGCTTCCAACTCAAGACATTTTGCCTTTGCACTGTGTGATGACCAACAAGAATGGAGTTGTGATGGTGATGCCGTTGTCAAACGAAGGATTTATTTACGTGAATGGTTCCAGAATATCAGACCCAACTGTGTTACGTCATGGAATGATCGTACAGTTTGGCAGACTTCACCAGTTTCGCTTTATGGATGCATCAGGCAGTGAGGTCGGTACCTTTGATTTGATTGCAAATTTTCAATTTTGCTCCTGTGCTTCTCCCAACAGTTCATCGCTGAAGTTGGGTTGAAAGTGTGATTCTTACAAGACATGGTTTTGTGTGAATTTGGAGTTTCTACTTTCACACTGCAGTCGTATTTTTTTTAGTAAAAGGAAATGTCTCTCTGTTTTTGCAGTTTCAGTAAATAATTCCTGTTGATATTTTAGTTTGTCTTCCTTATTGATTGTTTTTCTTTTTTAAAAGCGGAAAAGCCACCCCGCTGTCCCAGTGGAGCATGTTCAAGGGCCGAGGGGCGTAACCCCGAAAGACTTTGAGACAACGTTTGATGTTGATGGACGAGTCGAGACAATTCGAAATCAAACTCAGAATGAGCGAAACTTACACCAACAGCAGCAAATGTAAAGAGCAAGTTAATCTCATTTGTAAATATGATGATTGTAAATATGATGATTGTAAATATGATGCTTTACATCATAAACTCTACTGTTGGCAGCCTCTAAGGCAACAGTCCCCTGACTGATATTCATGGGTGTTTGTGTATCTTATTGAAAGTGTGCCGTGTTTTCAAATAGTAATACTTCTGTCGGTATTAATTGAAGTACTTGATACTTCTTTATTCGAGGTTCATGGAATCAATGCAAGGACTTTTGATGTAGAAAAGTGTCTCTCTTCATATTAAGAGAGAGGCAATTGAGATGTGCTGTTCCAGGAGCAAAATAACAAAGTTACAATTAGAATATCGAATGTTCATTTTACACAGAGGGCTTTCATAATAATTAATGCCATTGGCCTGAAGTAATGTACAGACTTTTATATTAATGTCCACTTCCTTCATGCTTGCAGTGATGCAGAATGGGTAATATTTTTGTTTACAATTTCACAGTATTGTGAATTCAGTCACGTTTCATTTAAGAAAGAAACAGGCAATGGTTTCCTGTGTCTGTAGAAAGCCAATTATTAGGTCTGTAAGTCTCCAAATTGGAGGGGCGTGGTTCTAAAATGACCAGGATCACTTACTTTTGGTGTGCCGATAAAAATCTCTTCTTGAGAAAATGTTTCAAGATATCTTGCTAAAATTTCATGTCATTTCTTGTAAGACATTAATCTGAATGGAATCGCCAGGATTGGTTACTTACATATAATGCAATTATCAATATTTACTTACAGACTTTACTATTTGTTAATAATTATAATAATTATATAAAAATAATTATATGTTGTGATTATATTGCAGGCTTGGCCCAGACCCGAGATTTGGACCTCCTGGCTATGAAGCTGATCTGCTGCCTGCATCACTTAACATCCCAGAGGAAGGTTGATTCTCTATTCTTCGCTCTTTCAACAAATGATAAAAATCATATTTTGAATTAAATAAATTGATTTCTTGCATGATGAAAGTTGAGCGGAATTATTTTTACAGAAGTGGAAAATTTTCTTGTATGAACTGTTCCTGATTAGAGCGTAGATCTTTAGGACAATTTTCTAAACCAGTGAAATGCGGCGGTTTTGATGGGGTTTTTTTGCACTTTTGAAACTTTTTCACTTTGCAGTGCAAGAGAAATTCCTCTTTGCAATCATAAATGACGACAACCTGACCAACATCCAGTTCCGAATGGCTCCGACGTACGTTGTGTACATGGTCTTGCGTTCTCATGTACAACACTTCGGCCAAACGGATACAAGTTCCAACAAGCAGTCGTGGATCGTCAATTCTTTAACGGGCAAAATTTCTCAGTTGATTTGTCAGAAGATAAAGGTCAGTGACCGATAAATGACTCTGTCGTTGTGAGGAAATTGAGAAACTGAAAGATTATGTGCTGTGGAAATCATGTCCTTATTGTCACTTGCAAGGAACTGCTTAAATTATATAACATTAAGGAAGGATAGTTGATGCTATTGAAGTCATGTTTATATACAGGGTGGCACAAAAAACCAGACTGGTCACATTTAGATTTGCATTTAATATAGTCCGGTTTTTTTGCACCACCCTGTGCATCAGTGTATATATATTGGCAAAGGATTTGGCTTTTTATATTTCTAATCTAGACGTGTGTGTGTGTGTGTGTGTGTGTGTGTGTAGAAATCTTGTTTCTAGGGTTTAATTCATTGTTGACTTCTATTGAGCCTAGTAATTAGTGATTAATGTTGTGATGTGTTTTTGTTGGAATAGGACAGTCGCACAAACCCAAACGTGTTGTCGTTTTGGATGGCGAACGCGTCTGAGATGTTGAATTTCTTCAAGCGTGACGCTGACGTTGCGTCTTCGTCCGTGCAGGCGCAGAACCTTCTTGCGGAGGCAGTCCAGTTGGCGTTTGGATTTCTCGTTGATCACATGCAGGCAGAGCTCGGTCGGGCGATGCCGTCGTTTCTTGATCCCAGACAGGATGAACCAGATCAGGATGGTAATAACAACTGTCAACGCTCTCTTTTGATGGACTGCTTCATTGTTTGACTTTTCTGTTATTTTTACATTTTGCTGGGAATTTCTTTTGAATGTTGCTTTAAGTATTTTAATTTATCTCTGGCCTTGTTCAAAATATGACTGAAGGATTTGTAGATATTTAGAATGCTGATGTAGATTATAATGAGGAGTTGAATTTTCTTCTACATTTTCATATTCTTGTTTTATTTTAGCCGATGGACGTTTTACCCAAGCGCCCTCTACTGTTGGTGAGTGAGAAATGTCTATTGACAACTTAACCTTTTAAAGGGGGAATTAAATTTTTAAAGTCATCCCGCGTCGGGGGAATTAATTTTTGGAAAAGGCGTTCGTATGAAAACGTGAACATATACGTTATAAACTTACTAAATTTCAGGCTATATAGAAACTAGAAAGATGCGGTTTGCACCGTTGTTGAGCATTTTTATTGCTCTTTCTATCCATCCGTGCCAAAAGAAAAAAGTTGGGGGTAGGGACCACTCTACACCCCAAAATCGGACCCCTCCCCAACATTTTGTTCAAATTTTGATCAAAGGTCAATAGCAAAACGTCTTCAGCAGTAAAAAATGTGAGCGATAGAGTTCTAGAGGAGTGTAATTGGAACAGAATGGTGCAAAAATTTTGAAGATCGGACCATATTTGGGGTAATTATGGAGTTTCATACCCAAGTACCAATTGCTTGCTGAAATGACAATTACGCGAACGGATTTTCAATGTGAAAAACCGAACAACTCGGTATATTTTAGGCTATATAGAAGCTAGAAAGATGCGGTTTGCACCATTGTTGAGCATTTTTATTGGGCTTTCAAACCATCCGTGTAAAAAAAAATTTTGGGGGGTAGGGTCCACTCTACACCCCAAAATCGGACCATCTCCGACAAAAAATTTTCAAAGCTCAATAAAAAAATTTTCAGCGGTGACTGTGAGAGAGCGGGAAAGTTGTTGGGGGGTGTAATTGGAACAGAATAGTGCAAAAATTTTGAAGATCGGACCATATTCGGCGTAGTTATGGCCATTCTAGCCTCCGGCTGAAGATTTTTCCTATACATTTTCCAGCCTTGGTCAGTCTACAGTCAATATCCCTTGCATATATAGTCAGTATTATCGAAAACGGTGCTGCCGCTTATCGAATGGATGTGAGCTAACTCGGTCCCCGCGTTGGATTTTTGAAAATCGTGCAGGTCCGCAGTACGCAGTTGCTTATATAGCGCGCCGTTTATAGACGGCTAACCCCGTTTGGTCAAAGTTTTCCGCCGCCGTCTTAAGACGGCTAACCCGAGGAAAAGGTTAAGTGCATTGTCTGAGATGTTGTACAAAGGTTTAAAGACGTCGTGCACACGTGCGCGCTAATTGTACACCTGATGGTCTGTTGTACTATTGATGCATGAGAATAGCATAATGACCTATGTTATTCTACAGGTCAAGCCTGTACCTGTTCCTCTCTTCCCCCTCTCCTCCACTGACCAACTGAGATATAGACGGTACGGGAAAGATGGGTTGAAGACATAGTTGTCCATGAGGAAGAAAGCTACCGGTTTTAGTTAACATAAGACATGTCCTTGTGTGTGTATATGTATGTATGTGTGTTTGTGTATGTGTATATTATATATATATATATATGTATATATATATATATATCTGATTTTGATTCTCTTTCTTGTTTTTGTAGCGAGCGTACTTCAGGTGTTGTCGTCGGCGATGTCGGTTCTACGGCGCTGTCGCGTAAATGCTGCTCTGACGATTCAGTTGTTCTCGCAGCTGTTTCATTTCATCAACATGTGGATTTTCAACCGCATCGTACTCGAGCCGCAGCTGCACCTCTGCACTCGCATCTGGGGCCAGGCGCTTCGGCGTCGCCTGCATCAGGTCGAGACGTGGGCCGAGCAACAGGGGCTGGAACTCGCCGCTGAGTGTCACCTGGCCAGAGTGCTTCAGGTGCTTTCATGATATTGCTACCTGCCCCTCCTCCTCCTCCTCCTTATCCTCCTCTTTTAAAGTTGAATGCTATTTTTAAGCTTTGATATACAGACTGGTGGTTATTCTGTTTGTGAAGTGGTGACCAGAATTCAATGTTTCACTTCCTGATTTTGACAATATTCGGCTGAATATACTTGCTGGCCAGAATAGCTATAATTTCTTAATAAGCCTTCATTATTCCTCCAAATATTTAATAATTTATCTCCCAGTGACATTGGCTTTCATGCTGTTCTGTTCTAAATACCAACTCTTATTAGTGTTACGCAATTTAAGAATCTTTGGGACTGAAGTTATATGAGTGTCACTGTATAGTGTATAGTAAGATAAAATTGCAGCTGAACATTTTGCACAGTGTACTTTTAGTGATCTTTGTAGTATTATATATGTACATATTGTTGCTTTTCTTTTGTATTTAGGATGCAGTTGGAGTAACTAACCACTGTTAGATGGTGCCTTTGTTAGCAAATGTTGACGTGATTTTCTTTTGCTTCACAGGCGACCTTTCTCTTGGAATCGCCAAAGACGATGAACGATGTCGGCCACATCCTCGGCGCCTGTGACAGTCTCAACTCGATCCAGGTGCAGCGAATTCTTGTCAATTACCTGCCTGGCCGAGGCGAGGCGCCGATAAGACCCGAGGTGGTTGAGCAGCTGGTCTACGGGACACAGACCACGGTCGATGAGTCAATGAGGAACGAGGGCCTCGAGCTGCGGGTCGACGAGCCCGTCAGCCTTCAGCTTCTGTTTCTTCTGCCCGACGATGGCTATTCCTGTGAATTTGTGAAAGGAGTGCCTAGCGGACTGACCGAGTTTGTCATGCCGTTTGTGCGAAATGGTTAGCGCCTATTGCGTCTTTGCACTTCTTTGATTTTATTGCGAGTTTGATCCGAACATCTTATTATTTCAGCCATTTAGCTCTGTGAATGTGTCTGACGTTTCAGTTGACTGCCACTGTGTTGTTTTTTTTTTCTGAAAATTTACTTTAGGTATTTGTCGTTTTGCTGTAAATCAACAGTCTCGTGGAACATGGATGATATACATGACCAACCAGGAGGTATGGTCCAGTATCACTTTCCTTATTGTGTCTTCTTCCTTTCTTCCTATATTCTGTCATTTATCTTCTATATTTGTTTTAACAGTACATGATATCTCTCTGAAAGTATCTGAACCCTTGGCCTGGGTACAATGCTTTCTTGACAAATTTTTATGTCCTGCCTTGTAAAAGGGTTAAAATTTATAGATCTTAAGTAAAATGTGAGTGCGTTCTTCTACTTCCCAAAGTCACCCCAGGTGATTATTATGGCCATTTCTTTGTAATGCAATATAACAATTCATTTATGTAGCACCTGTTTTTTCTTTATCACTTTTGTTAATTATTTTGATGGTATTATAATCAATCCAAGGTCCAGCGGAATTTTTCAGAATATCTGTCATGGACATGCACCCGTGACATCCACACTGATTTACTGCGGCCTCTTCTACCATTGGCGGTTATAACTGAAGAGTTATATTCAACTGACAGACTGTTTACTTTCATCATTTTGTTTGATGTTGGCTTTCATTGTTTTGGTCTTTTTTCAAATTAAGTAGAAAGTTTGGGGGTCATATTTTGTCCAAGATAAGTTTCCCTTTGAACTCCAGTCACTTAATATTGTTTGAAGTCAAGTGGAAGAGAGTGTATTTCACGTTTTGTTTGTTTGCATTGAGGATATTGGATGTTATCTGCAATAGAAGCTTCATTGAATATCCAATAATTGTGTGAGAAAATGGCGGTAGGGGGTAGTTGCGCCTAAATTAACATATGCTATCTTTTTCTTCTTCAAAAATTTGGCTGCATACAAATTGAAGAATGTCCTATTTGCCCTTATGTTGCTAAGTTGGGAAATTTTCATTGATTTCTATGATGTTTCAGAGAAGTTGCTTGGGTTTTGTGTATTTCTATTTTGTATTTCTGTTTGTATTTGCTTTTCATTTGACTGAAATGTTTCATTCATCTCTTTATCCAGATTTCTTCAGTTTGCTGAATTTGAATTTGCCTTTAAAAGATCATAGTAGACTATTAGATAATATAATACATAAGCATTTAATGTATGCTAAGTTAAGTTGTTTACATGAGGTGTGTGTGTACGTGTGTGTGTGTGTGTGTGTGTGTGTGTGTGCACGTGTTGCCTAATGTCTTCTGTGTTATTCTTTCTTTGCATTGCAGGACATGCACACATATCAGGTAACATTGCTCAGAGCATGTAATGCATTGCAGCATGGCTACTGTTGATCAATGGATTTCTTGGCTTGTTTCCTTATATCCCATAATTCCAGCTGTTTAATTGAGGTTTTAGTGTATATCTTATTAGGGGTCAAGTTTCATGCGAAGTTCTGTAACACCATGCTGAGCATGGCTTTCATTTATCTGTTATATGTTACTCTTGTTTTCTATATCAATGGCATAACCCTTTGAACCTTAGCTCCCTAGCGATTAGGCTATATATAATATATGCCTATCTGGCAGACCACTAAAGCTGAAGTGGCCTATCGTGTTCAAAGGGTTAAGCTGAGGAAACCTGCATTGTGCTTTCATAAGAGTTTTCCATGACCTGCTTATGATGAAAACTCTTAATTCTGTGTCAGTGTTATTAACTCTCTCTGTCTATTCTCTGATGAATTCACTTCAGGTGTTTGAAAGGCTTTGTCATAGATCCACATCCTCAGTTTCCAACTTCATTTTAAAGCACTGCTTAAAGTGTATTCAGAGTTACAAGAAGTCCATCCAGTGGACGTTGTGATGCTTCTTATGTAGTGTAATGTACCGTAGACAAGAGTCTGTAGAGAATCACATGGTCAGAGAGAATCATTGAAACATTCATATTCCAACAGACAAGATTCATCAATCCATGGATCGCTAGCATAACTACCAGAACTGTTGATCACATTCTCATTTCTATACAAATATGTTTGTAATCAGCAGTTAATATGATTCAAAATGTTGTCCTTTCTGATTGATCTCATTGTTTCATTAATTTTTTAATATGTTATTTTGATTTTTGAGCACGTATGAACTGTAATAATTGATGGCCAGGGAATCAATGAATGCATTCTAGCAGATGGAAAGCACTGTATTGATGCTGTGCTCAGTTCATTATGTATTTTATTTTTATGCTGCTTGTAACATTGGCCAATCTTTTATTTTATCCTTTGGTTAACGTATTAGGCTGCCTAGTCCCAATACAGCCCTTCCTTTGCACAGCTTGTGTCATTTGTTATGACTTAGGACATTTTCAGGAGTTTTCTTTTCAAAAGTTTTCCAGCAATTTCTTTTTGCAATCATTCCAATTTTCTTGATTGTTTTTTATTTCCATCTCTGCTTGGTGCAGGACACTTGTTGTGATCGTTATTTTTCGCTTATCCTTGTGTACAGTCAAGCTCATTTATTGTCATTTAAGGTAGCTGGTCTGATTGTTAAGACATTGGTAGCTGTTGGTTGTGGCAGTTGCCTGTGAATAAATATATTTTGATTTAAAATTTCAAGATGGTGAGTTTGACTGTATTTTGTAAATCAATGTCCATTTCTTTATGGACCATATTATAAATATAGGGTCATTCCGCATCAAATCAACACAGTCATCGGACGTCACCGTCTCAGATTTTGATGAAAATTGGCACAATTGTTCATCCCCATGAGTAATGTTGAAAACCATAATATTAAAGTTTTGGGTCAACCCATGTCCAAACTATGGGTCATGAAACTTTGGTCGACCGGCGCCAACTCGCGACACTAAAACTGTAATATCTCCACTTCTATGATAGCTAGAGACATGATCTTTGCACCAAACTTTAGCTTTTTGAAAGCCCTATCTGAGCCAATCAACAGGTACACCAATAGTTTGAAAACCAAAAGAACAGAAGCAGTCGTACCACATAATTTGACATTTCGACCAATACGTATGCAACAATATTTATGATTTTATTTGTGGATAAGTCTTACATCATGAGGAATTATTGGTGAAAATTTCAGAGTGGGCACTCTTATAGTTTTTATGCAATGATTAAAAGAATATTCGCCCCCAATGCAAAAATCACAATTAAAACATTCCTGTTGAACATTGCATTCGCTAAGTGACTGAGCTAATTTAATTTGCCAGTTACATCTGACACTTAGGCAAATCTGTGACAGTTTACCTTACATTTAAAAGTATTTTTATTTATGTTTTCAATTTAATAAGCTGTACTTAATACAGTACTTTGCAAAATATCACGAATACATAACAGAACAGCAGAAGATGGAGCTCAACAGCATAGCACAGTTCAGGAAAACTCAGGGATTGAGAGAGCTCAGTGCAGGTGCAATCACATCTCAGCCATCACTCAGACTTTAAATTAGTTGCAAGGTCTGTACACAGTACAGAAAGATGATCACAGCACTGTTTGCATAGTCTTTTAAATTGAGATACACCGTCATTTCACTGCTTGAAGCCATTGCTGGCAGTCTAACGATTTCACTGGTGTTCATAGGCTCTCAAATACAATAGACAAACTTATTTAGACAGAAAAATCAGCTAATCAGTCCAACTTATGATGCTTTTACATCAATATCAGCATGTGTTAAAGATAGCAGATACAAATATTAGGCAATTTCACATTCATTTTTCTTATAACACTTGATCTTAAGGATTCTTGTTCAGAACTGCAGTCAGGATTAGACTGGAGAAATACTGGACCAATATATACAGACTGGTATTTTAATAATAGCATGAAACTTTGTGTCTGCTAGACAGCTATTCTATGTATTCTAACAGTAAAAACTAATGAAATACCTATGTTCTAAGTTACTTGTTCTACATGAAATTACTGTATCAAACTAAGTTACCTAATACTGATTTAAGCCTTTGCAAACAGAATAACAACCTTCAAACACAAGAACAAAGATATGAACACAGAAAATAAAGCACAAAACAAGAGTAAAGTCAAGTAAATAAAGTACCTTGAATAGATTTATATTCTTCATGCTTTTTGTTAACTGTGCTATGCTGTTGAGCTCCATCTTCTGCTGTTCTGTTATGTATTCGTGATATTTTGCAAAGTACTGTATTAAGTACAGCTTATTATACTGAATACTTAAATAAAAATACTTTTAAATGTAAGGTAAACTGTCACAGATTTGCCTAAGTGTCAGATGTAACTGGCACACTAAATTAGCTCAATCACTTAGTGAATGCAATGTTCAACAGGAATGTTTTAATTGCGATTTTGCATTGGGGCGAATATTCTTTTAATCATTGCATAAAAACTATAAGAGTGCCCACTCTGAAATTTTCACCATTTATTCCTCATGATGTAAGACTTATCCACAAATAAAATCATAAATATTGTTGCATACGTATTGGTCGAAATGTCAAATTATGTGGTACGACTGCTTCTGTTCTTTTGGTTTTCAAACTATTGGTGTACCTGTTGATTGGCTCAGATAGGGCTTTCAAAAAGCTAAAGTTTGGTGCAAAGATCATGTCTCTAGCTATCATAGAAGTGGAGATATTACAGTTTTAGTGTCGCGAGTTGGCGCCGGTCGACCAAAGTTTCATGACCCATAGTTTGGACATGGGTTGACCCAAAACTTTAATATTATGGTTTTCAACATTACTCATTGAGATGAACAATTGTGCCAATTTTCGTCAAAATCTGAGATGGTGACGTCTGATTTTATTCAAAAGCGTGTTGATTTGACGCGGAATGACCCTATATGATATCCTCAGGGAGAGAAAGAAATTGAATTGACTAACATTAGAGTAATACATTGATTGATGATAGGTTGGGTGTTGGGAAGGTGTCCGAAAATTAGTATCTTTGCTCTTGTCTTCGCATCTGTATCTCTTTTGACTCTGTTTTCTTCCTCCTTCTTATGAACACTTAGCAGCTTTTTTCCTCATTTCTTCAGCAAAAGATTCACAAAATGAAGTGTTTTGTGTGAGTAGGCATACATGTCTTCCAGGCCGATTTCATTCATTCTTGTTGGTCACCAGCAGGAGTAGTAGTAGTAGTAGTAGTAGTAGTAGTAGTAGTAGTAGTAGTAGTAGTAGTAGTAGTATAGTAATAGTAGTGGTATGTATTGGTAGTAGGGATTGTAGTAGTTTTAGTAGAGTAGTAGTTGTAGTAGTAGTTGTTGTAGGTGTTTCAGTTTTGTGAAGACTGTTAAGCCATCCGTAATTTGTAGTTTTGTTGACAATGTGTCATTCCATATTCTCATTTTGCTGACTTGGTTTCAATGTGGAGTTCTACTTGATGTAAGGACACTTGAAGTGCAGAATTGACCATTGGCTTTTGTAGGCGTTCTTACAAAGGTTTTCCTAGGATTGTTTGCACAATAACTTTCACCTGTGAAATACCTTTAAATAATAGTTGAGAAGAAGAGGAAGAGAGGAATCCTCAGGTGTTTGTCTTTAGTAATAAAGTTGCTTGCATGCATCTCATGCATGATTTTCCCCTCAACTCATCTGCTGGTGCTTAGCTATTGCTCTCACAAAAGTATAGATTTTCATGAAATTCTTTCTAATCTGCTATACATTACGATTTGCATGAGTTGATAATTTGTTAGTGAAAATTCTTTTTTTGTGATTGTTGTGTTGAAATTCAACATTATGCAGTTTATAATCATTTGAATTGTTCTCATTTTGAGTTGGTTAATTACATTATTATTCAGTTCTTATCTAATGTACTTTATGAAAAATTTTATAATTTTCTTTTCATTTAATGTAACCTTTTGACAAATGTTTGCTTTTTATTAGAGATCATTGTATGATTTTAATTTCAAAGGCAACATAAGCTCTTGTGTCACAGTTTCTTGGTTGCATATCTCAAGAATGAAATATTTTGTGTTTTAAGTGATTTGAGGTCATCTGCTCTTATAAAGTATTCTGATTTTGTTCAGAATTTGAAGTCTGCTGAAGTTCAGTTGGATTCAAAGAGTCCGGATGCTTCTCTTAGAATGGAACCGGAGATAATTATTATTACCTTCCAAAAAGTTAAAAACAGCCTTGGATTGAGTATAGTTGCAGCAAAGGTCAGTTAACTTCTTCTGACAATTTACACGTTTTTTGATAAGAAATTGTTTTAATATTATGACAGTTATTGTCTGTCTGTTAAACATACTCCCTGGAGCTTATGTTTATAAGTGAGTTTGACACATTTTGATCTGATGTTGTTGCCTGTAAATGTTTTAAGAGTGAAAGTCAGAAGGAAAAGGCCATCTACGTGAAGTCAGTTGTTTCTGGTGGAGGAGCAGCCTTGGTAAGACTCATTGCTCTGGTTTCATGATTCCTTTTATAAACGTGCCTATATCAGTACTATTGCAACTGTTGCAAAAGATGCACGTGTTTTAACCAGTTCAGTCTCAAATATGACTTCTTAGATCGTCATTTATTTATTCCAAGTAACGGTGACTGTGTCGAACTGAGTTTGTTGAGTGAGTTTGTAAAGAAGCCATCAAAATGAAATTTAAGAAATCATTGAAAGCATTTTCTCTAAGATTACTCTATCTGTTTTTTTTTAATTACTTAGTTGTAACTGCTCTTGAAATCTGTGCATGCAAGAGTGTGCATGTGTGCATGCACGCGTGCGTGCATATGTGCGTGCATGTGTGTGTCATGCATTTGTTTTTCATTATTAACAGGATGGTCGAATTCAGGCAGGAGATCAGCTTCTGGAGGTCGATGGTAAAAGTCTCATCGGTGTTTCACAAGAAAAGTAAGCGCCATCTGTTAAGATGTTAGGCATCAGTTAAAATATACGTTAAAACATTGTTAATGCACAGCGTGTACTGTGTTGATCTTATTTAGACTATTTTTTATGGCACTGTGTGCATGTTGAAAGCCAGAGTAAGATGTTGGCTGTTGAGTGAGGCATGGCATGGGTGAGTCCTTGTAGTGCATTGGAGTTTGCCTTTGTGACGTAATCAGCCAGCAGAAATTGTCTAACTAGCTTAATCGTATTACTGAGCAGCTTTACTTCGTGAATCCAAAGTAGGCTGCGCTGAAATGTCAAGTTTTTTTTGGCCAGAGTTATTTGTGAACAGTATTATAACAAAGAAGTAAGTAATATTTCCTCGGTTTGTTTTTCTATGACCCTGACCTTTAATTTGAGTTGAATTGAGGTCTTTAGGTTCTCCAATCATCATTTTGAAATGCCTGGATCTCAGACTTGAATCTCATGTTCAATTGCAGTTAACAATGAGTTGTTACGCATGAGTGCAAAATGACAGCTAACATGACTAAGTGAGGCGATTGATTCAAAACTTCCCTTTCTGATCGAATAAACTTATAGCGGCTCATTTAGAATTGAATATCGAAGCTTTGCCGGACGAAATGTTGCTTGATTTTAGGTCTGAAGTGCGTAGGTGCTTTTCGTGAGTGGTTGTACAAAGCAGGATGTTGAGTGTGTTTGTTGGCTGCTCTGTAGGGCGGCTGAAATGATGACACAGACTGGAACTTCGGTGACTCTGAAGGTGGCAAAGCAGGCGGCCGTGTTCTACGGACTGAGCCTTCTGCTCAACCAGACTCAGCAGCTGCCAAATGCAAACTGGCGTTAGTGTCATTTACGGAAGATTTAGAAGTTCTAAATGGTGCAGCGTCAGTACTGTTTTGTCTTCTGCTAGCAATGGCTAGTATTGTCTGGTATGGGTACGATATGTACTGTGTACACAGTCTGTTGTTTGTAGCGTGTAATAGCATCAATACTGTTTTACTTCTTTTACAAGAGACGAGACATTACCATCAGTTGTCCACCGTTAGCTCATCTCGTACCACTGCTTTCGTCTTTTCCAGTGGTCACCAATTCTCCGAACTCTGATATCTCGTTACTCGTTGAGAAGTTTTGAAGTGCGTCAGTTATGTGCCCAGTAGCTTTGCTCTTGTCTTCGCATTTGTATCTCTTTCGACTCTGTTTTCTTCCTCCTTCTTAAGAACACTTAGCTGCTTTTTTCCTCATTTCTTCAGCAAAAACTTCACAAAATAAAGTGTTTTGTGTGAGTACATGTCTCCCACATTGGTTTGATACATTCCTGTTGGTCAGTAGTAATAGTAGTAGTTGTTGTTGTAGTAAGAGTAGTAATAGTTGTAGTAGTAGTTGTAGTAGTAGTAGTAGCAGTAGTAGTGGTAGTGGTAGTAGTAGTTTCAGTAGTAGTTTCAGTAGTAGTTTCAGTTTTTTGAAGACTGTTTAGCCATTCATAATTTTAGTTTTATGTTGTTTTTACTATCATTTTTGATATTGGCTCTTCATGCTATTGGTCAGATCAGAACATGTGTTCCATTTGATTATGATATGTCTAAAAATTTGCTACAATAGAATGCTTAAAGTTTCTCACCTTGAAGGAATTTTGATAAAATGAAGCTTTCATGGTTGTCTTGGTGATGAGTTGAATGCCAAACATTGAGTTAATGTGAAACCTGTAAACTTCCATATGTATATCTAATATCTTTGTATTAGGTTTTAACCTATGTGCCATTTCAGATGGGTAAAAACCAAATATATAAGGCATTTAAGATGATGAGAAATGTTAGATAACTGTATTTTGAAGATGTGACTTGTCTGCTTGTGTTATTCTGGTTGGATGTGTCATGGGTTATGTACATTAGTGATTGAATGCAGTTCCAGTGCCTTCTGGTCTTGTATTTGTTGTCTTTTATTAAAATAAAATTTAACTTATGAACTTGTTCGTTGAAAGCAAAACAAAACAAGGACGGAGGCAGAATGGGTCCGAAGACCGACAGCTCCAGCCAACCGACCCTTGCAACGACCAGACCTTCGAGTAACGACTTTCGCGGTTCTCCTTCACGACCGCTCAACCAACAGTTGGAGGCAAAGTCAACTCCTGCATTGGCAGGTTAATGCATTTTCTAATGCATACATTTTCAAAGCAATGCTGTCTCTGAATTGAACCGTAGTGACTTTTAATTCTAAAATGTGAGTGTTCTTGAAAATAATATTCTTATAGATCCCAGTGTTTATTTTAATTTTCGATTGAAGTGGTTTGAGCGTGCGTGCATGTGTGTGTGATTATGCCAGTGTTAAATATGGTTATGATAGACCTCTCGAGGAAGCAGCTGACATTCACTGTCTCCTTTGGCATTCCACAGCTTTCAGATCAATCTGTTAACATTCCTTGTATGTTCACCTGTATCGGTTGATGGGCAGATCATGAACTTTTGTAAGACTTAGCCATTGAAACAATACGCAAAATCGGCATTTGTGAAACTCAGCATGTTGTTGCTTTTATTTTCTGATATTCAATTGAAGTGTCTGTTTGGCCGGTTTTTCAGACATGAGATATCGAGAGCAGACTTCAGCCGAAGTGGACGTCTATCCGGGTAATTATCGGTCCTCTCCACAGGTGGCAGCAGCAGCGGCGCAGAACATGAGATTTGACCCGGTGCGACACGGTTCTTCGTCACAGCCAGACCTTGTCAATCGCAGTCCAGCGGACGTCGCCCACCGCGACGACTTCGGTCGACAGCACGTCTCTGGAGCTGCCCTGCCGTTTACAAGCGGATCGGACGATTCGAATAGATATTCATCGAACGTAAAAGGAGCGAGATCCAGTCCCAACGTTTCGAATCAGAAGGGCTTCGGAAAGCCCGACGACTCCGACCATCAGAAGATCCTTGAGTGGCAGCAGAAAAACCAGATGCTGGTCGAAAGAGAGCAGTGGGAGAAGTCGAGAACGAGCGGCGGATTGATGCTGGATGGCGCCAGGAGTTCGGTGGGCGTGAGAGACCCTCCTAATTCCATGCGGGGAGATTTTTCATCCAGTGGAAGCATGATGTCGGTTGAAGAGGAGAGAATACAGAAGTTGGAGTCACCAGACACCGACAGGCAGATAGTTAAACCGATTCTTCCGTATCAACCACAGCAACCGGTTTCTAAGAAGGGACCGGGATATGCGACGCAGATGCTGTTTCCGTCGTCCACTCCGGCGAGGTTTCCGTCTCCAAAGGATGCTGCCGATTCCCAGATGTTCCAGTCGAACCAGCCGCAGGGGCATCAACAGGGCTACCAGCCGACCCAGCAGACAGGCTACCCGGCTAACAAGCCTCCTCTTGGTTATGGAGGGATGGGAGGTGCACAGCCGTATTCGCAGACTGGAGGTCATCTCGAAGCCGCTCAGTCGCAGACTTATGGACCGGCACATCCTCGTAACTATCCTGGGTCTATTCCACCCCAGAGTGGAGGAGCCGTGGGGTTGCCAGCCAATGCAGCTGCTAATCAGCAGTCCGATTACCAGCCTCTGACGCAGTTCACTCGTGGGTATGGTTCCCCGTCACAGGTGGCCGACGGACCGCGAGCGAGTGCAAATCACCTCAAGAGTTCTCCCGGAGATTCGGAGTTTCCGCCACCCCCTTCGGAAATGCACCTGGTCCAGATGGGAGCTCAGGTTTCGGCTAATCAGTTGCCGATTCATTCTTCGAATCACACTTCACAGTATGGCTCTCAGGCTGTCTCCGTTTCTTTGGCCGCTGGGAGCGCAGATTCAACCTCTGGACCCTATGAACCAATGAGATTCCCACAGAGCAACCGACCGGTTTCATCGTCTTCGATAAATCAGTCGTCATCCATCCGTGACCATCAGGAACCGACATCCAGTTACCTGGAGAGACCAAAAGTGGATGACATGACAAGATCAGTACAGAATCTTGGAATAGATGGTTACCAGTCGAAACCAAATTCTGCTTCCAACTTTCCTCAGCCGCAGGCAAGAAAGCCGCCGCCTGTCGCCGCCAAACCAAAAATCAACGTCGCGGCCGGCGTGTCTTCCGTCAACGACACAAAGCGATTTTCCTCGTCTCCGTGGGAGGAGAAAGATGCCATTGAAAAGAGAATGGAAGAAGAACTGAGAAAGAAAAGAATTGACGAAATAAAGAGATTGGAAAGTCGTCCGTACAGAAGCCCCGAGGAACAGGGTAAACTTCAAAGGCTTCTCACAGAAGCGGAGTTTGATCGGAGAACACAGGAAGCGAGCGATGACAAAGACTCAGATGATGACGAAAACGAGGTCAAGTTTACTTGCATCTAGTTTTAAGTTGTCTGTCAGTGCTGTGATTATTCAATATTTGTTAATATTCCTCTTTGCATTGTTGCTGTTGTTGTTGTTGTTAGGATGCTCATCTTAAATTACTTGTTTGTCATAATTTTGTTTTTGAGTTGTAGATATGTTTATGCCATTTGTTTAACCTTTCAATCATTATATTTTGGGTCATTTTTTTGCAGGATCACATTTCTATGATGAGACAATTGAATGGGAATTTTCAAGGCAGGCAACCACCAGATAGAAATATGCAGCAACAGGAACCGACGTATGCTAAAGTGGACAAGTGAGTTCTTCACCCTTTGAAGCAGTCGTCATTAGCTAAAATCCCAGCAATTAAGAGTCCGAGTTCAAAGGGTTATGAAATTTTGTCTTTATTGTGGGACCATTGCCACTTTTGTCTGCTTTTTCATCTTGCTTTTGTTTTTTCTTTTGTCCGTCGTCACTGTCGCTTGAAATGTTTGTTAATTTTTTTCAGGCAACACACCGACAACACGAATCGCGGTCAGAATGATTTTCCACGGGGTTCGGCTCCACTTCCCGGGGACTTTGGCAGACGACAGTTGGACCCACAGACTGCAAAATCACTGAGTATGGATTATTCTAAGTCCGTTTCTGGACCTACCGGATGGCAGCCCAGTACGAAAGGTCTTGACCCAGGTCACGTGAGATACCCCAACGACGACAGGAAGCCTTCCGAACTGAGCGATTATTCATCGCCAAGAGATGTCAATCGACTGCCTTCGGGGTCAAATTATCCGTCCAATCAGAATACAGAAGCAACGCGGCTTACGTTAGCTTCGTCGGGTTTTCCTTCGCAGCCGTCTTACAGCCAGTCAGATTACTTGTATCCAGCGTCAGTTAAACCCAATAATGATGAATTTAATTCATCCGGCAGCCAGTCTTCCAGCTTTGCCCTGTCTCAGCCACGCATGGCAGGGACCGTGTCTGTCCTCAAACAGCCGGACTCCCAGCAGGCGACCGGAGCCACAAAGAAGAGCGTCACGTTCAACGAAAACATCGGCGTCACCGAGTACACGATCAATCGCTCGTACGGTTCGACGTCGTCCGAAAGTTCCTTTCCTCATTCGCCGGAACAGACGATGGGGTCGAGGCCGTCGTCCGACCAGCCGCCCGTTCCTCCTCCTGCAACTTACCTGGCAGCGGTCAGACCGAGCTCCTCCGGCAGCAATCCGCCTCAGCAGCCGTACGAGCCTTCGTACCTGCAGCCGTCTTACTCGCAGCACGGCAGAGTCGCAGAGCAGCCTTCCTATCCGTATATTCCCTCCAATGAACCGCGCTATCCGTACAGCAGCCAGAATCAGGAGACCGTCTCGCGGCCGTCCGTTGCGCTGCCGTACCGGCCGTCGGCGCAAGACCAGTCGCAGTTCTCCAACAGAAACAACAGCTACGCGCCAGATCATCGATATCCAGGACAGTCCAGCAGTGGTGGAGTAGGAGGAGGAGGAGCTGGTGGTGGAGGAGGCAGCGGATATTATCCGCACCACCCTCAGGCGCAGTATAATGCCAGGCCAGTGCAGCCGCTGTACTCTCATTCACAGGAACCCGTCGCATATGGAAGGCAGCAGCAGCAGCAGATGAAAGAAGGTTCATCGGAGGGACTGAACCCTGCATATGTCACTGGTGGTGGTGGCGGTGCATCTGTTATTGGCGCACAAGAAGTCTACCGTGATCCGAGAGATAGAATTCTGGCGTCAAAAGCCGGACCCGGCATGCCGTGAACCCCAACGCTTGGACCCCCCAGCAGACAGAGTTCAGTTTAGCGACAAGATGCTGTTTTCTTCTGAAACTGGCAAATGAAAACATGTGAAATAAAAAGACGTAGATTTCTTAATCGTGTTGCTGCAGTCTTTTGAAAATCCACATATGTGTGTGCCATCATCAATTGCATCTTATGCTCAAATATTGATAATAATTGATGTAATGTAGGCCCATTGATGCGTTTGACCAATGAAAGGAGACTGAGTGATTGAATTAAAGATGAGATTCTAATTTAAATTAAGACTGATCGATTGTTATTGAAATCAACGCGTTTTTATCAGTGAATCATCAATTGCTTTTGAACAGACGCTACATATCACAGAATATTTTGTATTTGTGTTACTACAAGACCCACATATCATGTTATACTGTTACTTTCCAGAAATATCTTATGTTTCATATCAATATACTACTTTATTTGTACTTTGAATGTTCAATGCAATGATTTTTAATGAAGATGTTAACAAGTTCTACGATGCAGATTTTGAGTTTTTTTATGATATTCCTTATATTTGACAGTGTGTTGTTATATTCCAGGAATTTTTCGGGCTTTTGTTGCCAATAACATTACCAAATTTGTTGTTTCACAATGTAGGACCATGGTGCAGATGTTGCCTTTTCACTTTTCAGAGAATTTTAGAACCTAGTTTATTTCTTGTTTTTTTTCTATTAGTGTATTATATTTTAGCTAATTGTACTACTGTAGTTACAAATGGTAACTCTGTTTCTGGCATCTGAATTATTTGCTGATGCAGCTGGCTCTTGTGTCTGCTGTCCGTGTTTTTTTAAGGTGTCCATCCTTCGGTAAAATTTTGTGAAAATTTAGAGCCTTTTATAAATGGTGTGATTCTGGGGTGTCGGGATTCAAATAGGAATTGAAGCCTTGATTTTCTATTATGCAAACTTTATTGACTTTTACATATTATCCTATTTCTGGATAGAAACAGCTTGGTTTGCATTCATAGTTTTATGAAGTAACTTGATTTTTTTTCTCAAAATTGTAACAGAATCAGTTTAAGTGTCACTTTGAGACACTTTGTGAGTGCAAGCGATCACTTCATTGCCAGTTCAAACCTTTGTTTAGCCATCATTATCTGTGTAGTGTGTAACCTGATGCCTTTTAATTAAAGCTATCTGAAATAGATGAATGGACGTGTTTAATTACTTAAAGCAGTTCTGTTTTGTTTGGGAACAGTTTTAAGACCAGTCAACTTTTAATTATTACAGCTGAATTTCTAGTATAATTTTTTGACTGGTTCATGCACTATTGTGTAATTCTGTTTGTCTTAAATAAAGATAAATTCGTGATTAAATATTATATTTACTGGTAAAACTTTTGACAGAATTATTGCCTCTGTAGCTGCATTCGGCAACAGTCAAAAAAACTCAGATTCTATTGAAACTCCCAAGACAATTTGCTTTTACACTGAAAGAGTAATACTAATCCAATACCTATACCTAATACCCAATCATTGAATTCAAAAACATTTCAATTTGAAAATCACGAATTATTTTTTGCTCAAATGTACTCTGTACTGACTAAACCGGTTCTGCAACAATTGTTACCAACAGTCAAAAAACTAAAGATTCTATTGAAAACTCCCAAGACAATTTGCTTTTAGTCATGACTTAACAGACATACAGATAACGATTTTAATATGATAGATGACTTGGGATTAATAATAGACATTATTATAAAGGTGAATAAAGATGTAGTGTGGGACAAGAGTTCTCTGCTTAAAGTTTCTCTTGTACACAAGTCCTTTAGAAAACTCGTTTTCTTGAGTTTCAGTTCTATGCCCCCAACAGCCTTCGGTTTCTTTAAGATGACTGCTTCTTGGCAGTGATCTTTGTCAGAATAGCGTCCGATTCGACATTCCACCAATCCGGAATAACGGTTTTTGCTTCTGTGATCAAATTGTCTCCATCCTTTATTATCAGATCAGGTTTTCCGACTACTTCTTCCAGTCTGAGGAGAGCAAGACCGTGCCTTCCAACAACATTCCGTACTTTTCCACAAGCTTTTCCAGAAGAGTTTTCAACAGTAGCATCTGTTTTTATTCCGACAGTGTCACTGAATTCATAAAGAAAAATTATACATCTTGTTAAACATAGCAATCTTTATTTTTAAATCAGTTAGAATAATATTTTTGCTCCTTGAAAAGCAGTGGTGCACAAACTTTTTGGCCAAATGGCCACAAATTTTTTCCAAGATGGCGCAGGTCTAATTCGGGCATCATTAATTAATCATAATGTAGAATTTATTTTTCTACTTTCCTATTAGACTCGGCGGGCCACAGGCGGCTGTTCGCGGGTCGGATTTGGCCCACAGGCCAGAGTTTGTGCACCACTGGCCTACGAGTGCATATATTACACTATTTCATGTTGACTTTAGGCAACCATTGTACAAGTGAGAAACATTCTGTAAATGAACTTGCCTTGATAGTATTAATGGCATAAGTCTCTTTCTTATGACTCCAGTGTGATGTGTCCTGGCTGTTAACTCCTGTCCTACGTAACATCCTTTATCAAATGTAACTGAAAATACATTAACAGTGCATGAAGTCAAGTACAGTTATCTTTAAATAAATAAATATTCTATGATTTTGCTAAACTTAAATTTTTATGTTTTATTGCATAATCCTTTCAACTCAGACATCTAATTTTCTCAGTGTCCAAGCCATTTTGCAAAAATTGCAAAACTTCAGTGTCTGATTTTTCGAAAAAGCAGAGAAGCTGAACTACTCCCATCCAAAATTTTACCTCCAGTGGTGTTCAGACAGCTAAGAACCAAAATTTTCTACCATTCCAACTCCAATGGAGGATGACCTGTTTGATCATTAGGGGAGTTAAACCCTTAACCCTTGACCTCTGGAAAATCAAGCACTGCTAGTCTTGCAATTGCATCTGTGGAACAGCCATTTATTTTGTCTTCATTCTCCCCTTGCTAGTTTACTGGCCAGCAGTTTTGCACAGGAACATTGAAGGCAAAGGTAGGTCCCTTACTCGAGTCCAAGCATTGGGTTCCGGCGCTGATCTCCTGTCTAGGCAATCGGAGACGTAGGTGGTATAAGCCTTTAAATCTTGGGTAGGTTGCCATTACTTTCCCCAGATCCACGTTTTACTTCACAGCTTAACGCTGCCCCTCATTTTACCACCACCCTCTAATGAGTAAGTCCGAGTCAACCTTAGGGCTCCTGTGGGTATCGAACCCACAACCTTCTTCTCAATCATCCAGTGTTGTTACCACTCTGCTAACTTTCCACCTATACAGGAACATTACTGGGTCTTGTAGTAAAGTGGTACCGTAAAAAAGTTTCAATTTCATTACATGACCAATGAAGCCAAATTGAAGTATTCCTTACACTTACCGCCATTTAGGAAAACGAGGTTTGACTCGAGAGGCAGACAATGGCCGGGCGGAAGGTCGACAGTTCCCTCGCTTAAACCAATTTTATAACGAACGACATCATAGGCACCTTTCACTTTCTCACAGTCATTCACAACGTCCACCACTGACAAACAAGAAACAACACTGCTGAGATTAAACATCTGTCTAAATGACTGAAAGCAATGCATCTTGTGCTCTGCATAGAGTAATGTAATATAGCGTAATTATAACATCAGTACTTGAATCTTCATCGGTTACACACTTGAGCTATGTTTACATTACAATCACATTGCAACGTTGGTAGACTTCCAATAACGGCTTCTGTGTCACTAAGATAACATTGAAATTGCTGCATTGAAATAAAATTGAGATTTCAGATGAAGTCTCTGCATTCAGTGCCCAATATTTGCCAGTAATTTAGTGGCTAGGCATGACAACATTCATTGAAATTCTAACACGTTGACTTTTATGCCACAAAGAAATACCTATTCTTATAGACACTGCAATAAAATCACACAATCATTTGTGAAACTAGAAACTACAGTTTTTCTCAATCAAATGCTAGATTAAGCCACCAATCAAGCATGAAGATTTAATAAAAGTCAAAAGTCCTTCCTCGAGCCTCACGAGCTCATAGGGTGGCGCTGATCTCCGTTTCTAAAGCCCTCAGCCAGGCATGCAATGCCACGGATACGGGGCTAGTGTATCGCGTAGCGTGCCTGTTTGACTTATCGCTGAGATTTTTACCACTGCTCCTCATTTTACCACCGCGAAAAAGGCTGAGTCAACCTTTAGGGCTCCTGTGGGACTCGAACCCGCGACCTCTTGCTCCATCGTTCAACGTTGTTACCACTCTGCTAACTTCCCGCCAATAAAAATAAACTTCTATCAAACTGTAAAATTTTTCATTGCATCAATGTTGACAGATACATCACAATTTGAGGGTTAAGGCAACTGAATGCCCTGACTTCTGGCACTTATAGATACGACCCTCCCTAAGAACAAATTCATATGCACAGTGCATGCCAGCAAGCTTTTTCTAAAAAGCCATACGCTATCTGCTATAGCATTTGCAACAATACACGCTAAAGCGTTAACCGATGATGCTGACCATTGACAGAAGATGGCGCCACTACTCTGTATGCAAATGTCTTTATTCGTGGATCCAGGCCGTGAAAATAAACTTTTGTCTCGTCATTAAATTTCAGCGGAGGTAGATCGGATGAAAGCAGGTCTGAATCCTTGTTGAAGATGGACACAACACGGAGTTTGTCCCCAACATCTGAAAGTTTAAGCTGAAGAAAACGGCAAATAGAAAAAAATGTCACATCAAAGACATCATAGCCAAGAATGTCATCAGAATGAGTGTTGTCAGGTGACTGTCAATAGTTTTTCTGGTGAAAATTAAATCCATGCATCTTTGGCTTCAAATATTTTCTCAACAGAGCATACTTTTATTTGATTTGACCAAAGCAAAGCACTGTTCACTGCCCCTTGTCAAATATTTTCCTTTAGAACATTTTAGATTTCTGTTCCATCTTACAAAGATCAAAAGCTTCAATTTCTTATTGTAGAACATAAATTCTAATAACCTTTTTCCTGAGTTTATATTTTTGCATTGTCGACATAAGTTCTGCAGAAACATCAGCGTTACATTCAAGTAGAACGCCAGGTTCATCGCCCTCGACTTTATACAAAAGGACGTCGTACAGAACTCTGCCCTGAAATTAAAAGACATAAAAGATATAAATATAAAGATATAAAATAAATTTTTAATTGAATTACATGTGATATAATTGAATTTAATCTCCAAAGATACATTCAGCACCTAATATTTTCTAATAAACAAATTATATGAAAAGACTAATCACAGAAAGTTAGCCAACTTTTAACAATTTAACAGCTAACAATAACCACCTCTAAATTGCAAGTAACACTTGTCAGTTGATTTAGATTATGAGAATAAAAATATTAACAAATGCCAGACAATTCAAACCAAGATCTGCCGATAATCAGAATTCACCTGTGCGTTAAGAACCATGCAATAAAGAGACGGTTCGTTTTCCAACTGTCGCACGTCGTTTGTTACAAGTCCCTGGAGAAAGGCAACGACATCGGGACCCGTCAGTTTGACAAGACGCCTGTGTTCCAGTTCTTCACAAAAAAACCGAATCCATTGGGCTGATGACGTCACAAATGATCTTGTCTGCTGAAAATTCTGGTTAACACACCTGAGCGATCTAATGGAGGTACGGGAATCGTTCTTCGTTGCTGACAGATGACAACTGTCTCTTGGCTTGCATTGGAAGAACTGTGAAAACAGTGGCCTTAAAAATGGCCGCACCCATCTGCTCGGATTTAGACGCAGGGCAAGCAGCATGATGAAGTGTCGTCAACTTACTCCATCAACTTCGGAATCTAAAATAAATAACTTGACAACTGTGAATAAAGCTTAAAATAAATCGTAAAATAGGTTTTGTTCAGAGGGGGTGAGAGACTTCACTGTCCATCTGAAGAAACAACGAGTTTTTCATGTTCTAGCAATAATTCAATGACAACTAACGGAGACAAAGTTTCCATCAGAGTAGATCAGAAGGTAATGGAACAAGTGGGAAAGTTTACATATCTTGCCACGATTATATCAGAAGACTGCTCCCTAGAGGAAGAAATAAAGGCCAGATTGACAAAAGGGAGGGTTGCCATCAGAAAAATGAAGAACATTTGGAAAGACAATAATATCAGCATGAGAACAAAGAAGAGGATAATCGAGAGTGTTGCATGGAGTACAGCATCATATGGATGTGAAAGTTGGACTCTGAAAAGAAAAATACAGAGAAGAATAGAAGATTTTGAAATGTACTCATTACGTACCATGCAAAGCATAAGCTGGAGAGATAGGAAAACCAATGAGGTTTTGAAAATGTCAGGCACAGAAAGACGTTTCCTCAACATGTGCAAAAGAAGGAAGCTGCAATACTTCGGACACATATAGCGGAACAGCGACACTAGGTCAACATTGGAGAGGACAATCCAACAAGGAATGATGTCGGGAACTAGACGAAGAGGGCGACCAGGGAGAAGATGGGCGGATGACGTGGAAGAGTGGACAGGAATGAAAATGTCAGCAGCAGTCAAGAAGACAGAAGATCGACATGGATGGAGGAAAGAAATTCATGCTGTCACCTTAACTTCAGTTCATGAAGGAACAAGGAGAAGATGATGATGAGCAATAATTCCCTATTTAAAGGAAATTTCATTAAAGTTATCTCTTCTGGTGTACAAAACTTCCAAGAATATTTCCGCAAGAGTCGCAACATAAATATTCTGTTGCATTACAAAACTGCTGAGGTCAACGTAGCAATCTTTTCACCAATTCATTTGGACACTCCTCCTACTCTTCGGCTCTTTTCTTTAAGTACCTCGAACATGTACTACCAGTCTTAATCTCTATCAAGACCCAAACTATGAAGCTTTATACTTGACTCGCAAGCATTGCGCACGACGTGTTTGTATTTATGGCTCGTTTTTCCATTTAATAAACTCGTCTTATGGTCTTGTAATCGTCTTTAACATATCAGATTCCGACTAATGCATATCGCACTGCAAAATGGCGCTATAGAATATCATTGATTACATTATAATTAGATCGGCATACAATTTTTAAAAATCCGCAAAATACCAGCCATTCCAAATACGCTGTCAGACCACAAGTGGGCTTTATAACAACGCTAGACATCCTTAGTCCCAACAAAGGCGCCATATAAATGCATTTGCTGTTTACATTGGATCAGCTGAACAACCTCAATTAACAGCAACGCACTACCTGTAAAGTCGCCGATTTACTTAAGGATAAATGTATTTATTAATTCGGTGAAATGTCGAAATAAGTGCAACATCTAAAAGCAAGCAATAAGCTTATAAATAAATTTAGCTCTTTGCTGAACTCGAAGTAAGTAAGTATGCAACTAAAATCTTCTGCATTTGTAAAGCATTTAAAGTTGGATTTGTTATAGCTGAAAGATAATTGTCGAATGAAGAAAATCTCTAAGGATAAAGCTCTGGGAAACTTAGAATCATGGAACTTTACGTACATAGAAGATTGAGTTTTAAAATCTAAGGAGTTTCAACTTTCAAGTTCAGGAGGTCAGCCAAAATATTTAAAATATTCTGAAACTGATGGAAATGGTTATTCTAAACTTGTTCAGACTACGTGCTGCACCACATGGGGGCTGTCCATTAATTATGCCAACAATTTTTAGGCAATTTTTGACCCTCTCCCCTTGTCAACAACTGTCAACTTTCAGTTACCCCCTATAATTACGTCAAAAACTTTTGACCCTCCCCCTAAGATCAATGACAGGTCCCAATAACAAGGTTATTATTTTTGCGGTAATGACCATTTTTCCCTGTTTTGCTCATCGAGTGTCAAAATGTGGTGGCGATGACCCTTTTTGCCGCGCTTTTTTCCATTGTAATAAGTAGTGTTCCATGAAATTGTCTATTTTTTGATTATTTGCAAAAAGTGAAATTGTTGACGTCAACTTCTCTTGACCCCATTTTCCTCTGTCAACAACTGTAAAACTTTTTCAAACCCCCTCTCCTAAATTGTTGACGTAATTAATGGACAGCCCCATGCAGAGTTGGAATGTTGGCGCAAATGTCAGAGATGTATGAAAGAGTGCAGTATGTGCTCGGAAAGAAGACATTCGTCGCGTGGGAGTTTTTGCCTAAAGAGAATTGTGGTCTCATTAATTTCCTAAAATAATTCTGCCAAATTAAAAGAAGTACTAGGCAATAGTTATTACTTGATACTTCACATACATAAGCGAATAGGAGCGAGGGAGTCTGTAAGAACCAGGGAGTCTGTAAGAAGCCCTGGTATTACTCTGAGATAGAAACTATCGTGGAAAAGCCAATGGAAGTTGTGCCAGAGAGTTTGTAAAAGACGCCCTGGTTGTGCCATGCAGTCTGCTGTGGCCTTGTGACTCACTTACGTACTTGCTGAATGTGCGTTGGGTCGACGTCCGACGGTTTCTACTTCCGCTTTTGAAGTCGACATTTTGTGTCGAAGTTATTAGAAGAAGATTTTCCCTTTAAATTCGATCGTCGTCGATCATTTATCTAGCGCCCGCGTTTTAATCGCTGTCTCTGGTCGAACGGGCATCTGTTGAAGCGCATTTCGAGGCGTTATTTGGTCGATTAGTGGTCGAATTGATCGTCGTTTTACGATGTCGGACGTTGAGAAGAGCTCCGCCGGTGTGACTGGTTCCGCCATCGCTGTTGGAGGAGACAAAGAAAAATCGAAATTCGTTCGCGATTTCAGTCGAGTGATCATCACGCTCGAGAACATCGTCATTCCCGACGACAGTCTCTCGCCGACGCCCTCAGAGGTCGATGGACTGACGCGCGACACGGAGATGGACCTGCGGATACTCGGCTGTGAGCTGATCCAGACCGCCGGCATCCTTCTAAAGCTGCCGCAGGTAGAAAACAGACGCCGATTTCCATAGGGAGGGGCAATCGACATTTATCTGCGATGTAATTTGGTGGAATTTATATTGACTTTTGTGCCAATAGTCGCTATGTTCATATTTTAAGATCTAATGGAATTTTTTAAAAGACCATCAAATTTTGTAGTTCGGGGCTGTCCATTAATTACGTCAACAATTTAGGGGGGGGGTTTGGAAAAGTTTGACAGTTGTTGACAGGGGGAAGGGGGGGTCAAGAGAAGTTGACATCAACAATTTCACTTTTTTCAAATAATCAAAAAACAGGAAATTTCATAGAATACTACTTATTGCAATGGAAAAAAGCATTAGAAAAAAGGTCATCACCACCACATTTTGACACTCGATGAGGAAAAAAGGGAAAAAATGGTCATTACCACAAAATGATAACCTTGTTATTGGGACCTGTCATTGATCTGGGGGGTCAAGAGTTGTTGACGTAATTATTGGGGAGGGGTAAGTGAAGGTTGACAGTTGTTGACAAGGGGGAGGGAGTCAAAAATTGCCCAAAAATTGTTGACATAATTAATGGACATCCCTTTCACTGTTTTTTGCCTGTCCAGTGTCTCATGTGCCATGAATTTCTCAGATTTCCATAATTTGTATAATACGTGAATGTAATGTAATAAAATATTTATATAGCGCCTCTTCTGAAGAATCACTCAGAAGCGCTCTCACAGCAAATTACTGTATATTGACAAAGAAATAAGTTTTAAGTCGTTTCAAAAAGAGGGCCATAGAATTAGGAGTTGCTAAGCCACGCATGCTGGCGTCAAGAGCATTCCAAAGGATAGGGCCAACTGATTCAAAACCTCGCTTCAGGAACAAGGAGGTTCGTGCTTGGGGCACACTGAGAAGACCATTGGTTGTGGACCGAAGACATGGCTGACCAGGGATAGAGCTAAGAGGATGTAGTAGCTCTGAAAGGTAAGATGGAGTGGCACCATAAAGAGATAGTGCAACCGATCTCAACACACGAAACTCAACTCCAGCAGGATAAGGCAGCCAGTGTAGAACAGACATCATATACCGTATATACTCGAGATAAAGTCGATCCGAGTATAAGTCGACCTCTAGATTTTGGGTATTTGAAGGTGTCTAAAGTCATTGACCCGAGAATAAGTCGGAGTGACGTCATCGCGGCGAACCCTCTTGAGGTGATAGTGAGAGTCGGAACAATGGCGGACGTGAAGTGGGCATGTGGCGGCAGCGGCGCCATTGTTTTGATTAAAAAACTGCGTTTTAGCTTTGAACTATCGAGAAACTGAACGATTTTCACATTCCCAGATTGATTCCTGACGATTAGGAAAATTTTAAACCTGCTATTCGCTCATTCTTGACAATATAAAAGTCTTAATTACCGGTAATCTTGAATTTTTTATATTTATGTAGCGCCAATATTTAATTAATATTTATGTGGCGCCTATAAATTACCAATCTTAAAAGCGCTGATGTGAACTTTTATTTAGATGCCGTAGCGTATGTTGAAAATAATTACGCAGTTAGCTAAATTAATTATTTTCGACATGCTATGTATGGAAACTTTACCCAACAGTTAGTGCCTCGAGTATAAGTCGAGGTCAGGATATATAACCTGTGAATTGGCCTTAAATTTCTCGACTTTATCACGAATATATACGGTAATCACTAATGTGATCATGTCTTGTGACACCAGCAATCACCCTGGCTGTCAAACAAAGAACCATCTGGAGTTTATCAATGGCAGATGTAGTTGATCAGCAACTGTTTTTGCTGGAGGCCTTGGGTCAAAGGTCAGAGCCGTATTTGTTGCTTTACAGATGTTATCTGTGATAGTCAGAGCAAAGGTCATGGCGATATTTATCTGCAATGCCTCTCTTTGATGGTGATCAAATCTGATATTAGAAGGGCTCGACAGTTTTTTGTCTCTCCACAGGAGTGGAGTGTTTGAGTTTTACACATGCAAAATAAATTTCTATATTTTATGGAATTCTTTGCATTGTAGGTTGCTATGGCAACTGGACAGGTCTTGTTTCAGAGATTCTACTATTCAAAATCATTTGTGAAGCACACAATGGAGGTTAGTTTCTTTATCTGAATATGCTTGCCTTGTTGGATGCTCAGTCGATATTCTAAAATCTTAATTTGTGAAAATTATCATTTTTCTGTTATTTTTCCTATTTATTCTTGTGTTTTTGTGATTTAAAAGTGATTGTTTAAACTGTTTTTGAACCTCACTTGAGAAGATGACAACATTACACCATTGTCCACTTAACATTTCACCAGTCTCATGTTTCTAGGCATGCATTACAGGTGCAATGCAAAGCATGCTTGAATAGTTATAGAAACTGAAACTTTCATTGGACATTATAAAGCAGCAATTCTCCATTTTATGTGCTGTGTTGAGAACATTGATGATGTTTGTGATTGTCCAATATTTCTACTGATATTATCTTATTTGGTGGCAGTATTTATTATCATCTGTTTCTTATATAATAAGTTATTTGGTATAGATTTAATATTTGGAAATTTCTTGCGGATGAAATGATTTTTGGGACTGGTTTTTATGTTTAATTTCAGATAGTTGCAATGGCGTGCATAAATCTTGCTTCGAAAGTGGAGGAAGCTCCGAGAAGAATCCGGGACGTTGTCAATGTCTTTCATCACATCAAACAGTTTAAACAGAAAAAGTATGGACACTTTTTGACATCTTGATATTCAATATGCATGCCTTGTCACTGCTAGCAATTGTCACTATGTCATTATTGTCACTATTGTTATATTATAATTAACATGCGCGTTAACCATTTTGCTCCAGCAGTCCTTATAACAGATATATTATGAAGCCAAAATATCGGTTGTGGTGAACAAGTTGCCCAAGGCCTTTTGCACAGTGGCTATGGTCAGATTTGAACCTGCTACCATCTGGATGCGTGAAAAGGTTTCTACCATTACTACACCACACCCTCCACCCCACCCAACTCAGTGAAGGACAACTTTATTGCCTGTACAGTCTGTACATGCTTTGAGCCATGTCACAAAAATGTATTGATGTCAACATTTTGTTTTATGTGTGTCTGTGGCAATGATGATCTATGGCTGTATACCTGCATCTCTGTTACTGATAGGTGTTAACTGATAATATCACCTGTTCATAACAAATTCATCTGCACTTGTGTGAGTGGACAAAGGCTTGTCCTTTGGATGAAATTGGACGAAGAATCTACGATTGGCTGTTGAGTTTTTATGCTGAACATTTGTGTGATTTATAACTCGCAATGATGATACAGCTTCTGGTTCGTTTGTTTTTGTAGAACGATTTCTCCTTTGATTCTCGATCAGAACTACGTGAATTTGAAAAATCAGGTGATCAAATCGGAGCGACGGGTGCTGAAGGAGCTCGGCTTCTGTGTTCACGTTAAACATCCTCATAAGGTTTTAATATTTATCACTTCAAAGACAGTTTCTCTCTCATTGCTCACTTGATGACTCTCTTTTAAAATCCATTGACTTGTGGCAATGCATTAGGTTTTCTACGTATGATTCTCTACACTTCTTTATACAATTTTAATCTCTTTAAGATTTCCCGTATTTAGGTATGTAGGCCAGAGAAATGCCTAAACTATCACTTTTTCATTTTCTGACCTTTTCAGCTTAACAGCAACCTTGCTGCCATATTTCTACTTGTCGCTTTAGCATGCATTTGATATTGGAGAGTATTTTGAGCTACATTTTGATTTTTTATTTTTGCAAATGAGTTCACAAATAAGAGCTCTGTTGCTCCAGATGACTGATGGGTATTGGGAATTGGTTGTAATCATCATCATCATCATCATCACCACCATCATAATAATGCTGATGATGATTGGTGATGATGATGAGCTGAGTGTAGATTTGGGCGCTGTTCTCGAGACCAGACTTTGGTCGTGTTTTATAGAAGCCTTATGTTTGTGAATTTTATGTACGAGTGAACATGTGTTACAGATAATTGTCATGTATCTTCAAGTTCTGGAGGCAGAACGAAACCAGCGATTGCTTCAATGTGCCTGGTGAGTGGACTTGCTAATCCTTTGCTGCCGATCATGAAACCAATCGGGGCTTTAGAGCTATTTTGTAAACACGGCCCTGATTGGTTGCCTGATCATCACAGCAGCTTTTCATTATTATTTTTTCTTTATAACTTAATTTTAAAGTAATTAGGAATCTCAAATCAGGAATATCGTTAATGTCCAATTCAAGAAAATTTGGTAAGCACCTGTTTTTGCATCTCTTTTAAGAATTTATGCTTAATGTTTAAATGCATAACACTGGAAATGTATCATCAGTTTCAAAAAATGGGAGGAGTCGCTAACGTGGCTGCGGGTTCATGTTCAGTTCAGTTTATTCTGTCTTTATTCGATTACAAAAAATTCAGCAATGGTTGCAAATTTGAAACTTGAAAGGGATTTAAAATATATCTGAAGCTCCAAGAAGAGCTAATTACTGGAAAGGATGATTTGGTGAATTGCTTTTGGGAGAGCTTTAGCAATTGTCATTGAAGTTAATACGATGACCTGTTTTGACCTGATTTTTTGTTCATGAATATTTGCACTTGGTGAATATTGCCTCTGGTAACAGAGTGTTTTTGTTAATTTACCTGCCAGCGCAGGGTGGGTAAGAGTTTGAGTCGGTTCTCAGAGGCCTTTCCTCTTCCTCCACGAGTGCCCGCCCATCCATCCATCCATCCATCGTCAGTGGCACACAACATCGAGGCTGTGGCCAATGGGACGGTCCGGCCGGTGTGCTGTGAGGTCACGTGTGCACGCGTGCCGGTTCAAATGCACAACCAATAAGAAGATGTTCGCAGATGACATCGCCGCCGTTGTCATTTGGCTCGTGGATGGTATTCATGGGATTGTCATTTCATGAAATAGTTTTTCTGCTCTGATTTTAACTTTTCTGGAATTTACTCTTGATGGCATTCTCAGTTTCTGTAGAATGGTTGTATTTAGAGAGGATCATATCCGTGTTAGGTTTTCGTAAGGTTTTAATGATGAGAAGAAAAAACAGATGATGATGCCACGCTAAATTTGCTCAAATCATTCTCCTGCTAGGTTTCATAAGATTTAAATGAGGATCAGAGATGAAGTTCTGATGATAAAAGTTTTTAAAAAGTTGAGTTAAAGTAATGTAATAGTTTTAAAATTTCTTAATTGCTGTTTAAACGTGAACTGTAAATCTACAGAACAATGTTGATATGACTTGGTGCTTGAAATGCTATCGCTAGGATCACACGATCACATAAGAGGATTATGTTTTTGAAGTCAGTTTTGTTGAACTATTTTTATTTGCTGTCGAACTGTACTATCAGAGACTGTTGCAGACATTGCGATCTCGCTGTGCTCTATGGCTCTTCTCCACATCAGAAAGCTAAAGGGAATAGATGCCATTTGCTTCAATTGTCTATTTGTTTTTGGTTTTCAAACAGTTCTCAGGATGAAGCTAGATAGTGGAGCACAAGCAATATGTATGCTTTGTTATAGTGCTAACAATAGCAGGCTGTGGTTAACCTGCTTTAAGATTTGATTCTACAAATTTTATTGAGTAGTACAGTTATTTGTTAATCGTATCGTGTAAATGTGACTCTAAATACTGTACAGAAGGCCAAATGAATCTGTGAAACGTGAATCAGAGGTGCATCTGTGTGTGTGTGTGTGTGTGTGAACTCCAACTGTAATTCTTAGACTGGGATTAGAAGGAAGATGTCGGTAGACTTTGCCTGAAACATATCTGCGGACATTTTGTCTCCTCCTGTCATGAATTAGTCTCTTGGAGAGAGCGGCTGAATTTCCGGCCGGTGTGGTCGTCAGATTCACCGTTAATCTTGTGTTTGAGGAACATTTTGTCGTCCTGATGTTGGTTGGTTTTAAATGAAAAGCCAGGTAAAGCAGCGGAGCTATTTCTTGTCTGAATGGCTTTCATCCTTGTATTTGTGAACTGATTTTTAGCATTTGTTTGTAAGTATTTTGGACACTTAATTTATAGAAATGGATTTTGTCTCGTTGTACTTTAAAGCTATGATAAACTGTAAATATTTTTGGTTATACTTTGGTTTTGTAAATATTCATTTGTCGTTAAAAGTTGGCGCTAATTGTTGCTCTTTGTGGATTTGTGCAAATGTCATTTATTTGTCGTTATTTTGTGTAGACATTTCCAACCTAACGATGGTTCATGTAATGTATATACAAAGGTTCATAACTAAGAACAAGACTTGGAACTGAAGAATTTTGAATTGAGTGCCACTTGAGGCGGTTCATTGCTGATGATTGTCATTTCCAGTGCTATGCATCATGCTTTTTCACTGATTTGATTTTGCCCTTATTTTGAGTTTGCGTACAGATGAGAATTTTTCATCATAGACACGTTAATATTTCTGCACTCTTTCAAGAGATTTTTTTAAAAATCTGTTTTCAGGAATTACATGAACGACAGTTTCCGAACCAACGCGTTTGTCCGCTTCAATCCAGAGACGGTAGCAAGCGCCTGCATCTACCTGGCCGCACGTCAGCTTCAGGTAGATCTCTCTTCCTGGTTTCCGTGTGCGTGGCCAATCTGCATTTTGCGTATTAACTTTGTCATTTCCTTGCATTGACTGCTTGATGCCCATAGAGATTGTGTAATCTTATTGAAGGGTCTTCATCTTTTGATAGACATAATTTAGATGTCAGGCTGCAAAATGGTTCAGAAGAGCCATCTACAGTGGCCAACTGGCCATAAGTTCAAGTGTTCATGCTGTCAGTATCTGTATATCTTTTGAATCACACGTGATTTTGATTGACAGTTCATATAACTGGGTTAACCCCTTACCGGTCATGACTCATTTGTGAGTCCATTTTGTGTTATGTTACAAATAAATAGCCGGTAAAGCAGCGGTTCTCAACCTGTGGGTCGCGACCCCCACGGGGGTCGAATGACGATTTGCCAGGGGTCGCCCGAGTCCATCAGAAATATGGGGTTGTCTCTTGTATTGTTATTGCACAAAATTTCCTCAGTAGTAGTTACAACGTACTAGTTGTTTTACTATAATTGTCATTCGAGGATAGACATGGAGACAATCATAGGCGGATTTACAGTTTAATATTTGGGTAGGCTAGCATGGAGGTCTGGGGGTGCCATCCAGCACGCGACAGACCTGGTGTTGATGGAAAAACATGTTTTTTGTTTTGGTGGGATTATAGATGGGTAGGCTTAAGCCTACCCTAGCCTTTAATAAAATCCACCTATGGAGACAATTAATAATAACGATTTTGAACATTTTTATTGCCGTAGCATTATTATTTTTAGCAGTTTACATTGTGGACGAAAACAATTTAACTGTTGGGGGTCGCCACATCATGGGTAATTGAATTAAAAGGGTCGCGTCACTATAAAGGTTGAGAACCGCTGCGGTAAAGGGTTAAATTAATGCAGATCACATGAAATTATCACTGGGAAAAATTATATGGATGAATTTGCATTGACTGTCTTTTAGTCTGTCTTCCAAATGATATTCGTGCCATTCAATTTGATTTGTCACTCAGACAGACAGTTACTCGTATGATCTGCTCCCATAAATGATTAAGTTCAGCCCTCAAATAACTACTGCAGCTGGGCTGTGTTAAGCCATTTGTAGACCTTGGGAGCGTTCTGCTGTAATAAAACGGCATCAATATATTTGTGTTTTTGTTTGCTTGTTTTGACAGATTCCTTTGCCAAATGATCCGCAGTGGTTTCTGGTATTTGGAATAAACGAGCACGACATTCGCCAGGTGTGCTTGGCAATTCTCCGACTCTACACGAGGTCCAAGGTGAGCGGGCTTTTCAGTCCTCATTTCGGTTGTCTTGTTCTTTACAAATCAGCGCACTGTCGTGGATGTGGTATAGACAGCAATGTAGTGGCTAACCTGTCGTATCTCTGAGTTAGCTTGTCTCCGTGAACTGTTCACCAACGGGGCAACCAGCATTAACTCACCATTTTCTTTGGGGTCAAAAATAAATTCCCCCTAGGTGGATGGATTGCAAAATTTTAATGCAGGGTAAAGAGGTTAATGTTTGGGATTTCTGGTCCTCCCAAGTGCAGTTGCTGATGTGGGTGGATCCAACTTCTATCCAGGTTGTATCCAAATTGTTCTGTCTGATGAATTGTGCATTCCACTGAATTGTCGTCAGACTTGTGTTTGACAGAGGAGATGAATTGTGGGACCCTTTGACGACGTGGTTTCAGTTGTTTTGTGACTTTTTTTGCAGCCAAATGCGGATGAACTGGAGAAGATTGTTGGTGAGATTAAGAAGCAGCACATTGAGGCCAAGTTGAAGGCCAAAGAACAGGCGGCGCTGGGGACCTCGTCCAATCATGGCTCGGCGGCTGCCACCCCCGAAAACTTCAATCAGTCTCCAAGCATCTCTGCGAAGAAAAAGACGGACGCAGAAAAGTTTGAATTAACATACGAGTAAGTGACTGCAACTGGAACATCCGTGTTTTTATTTTTGAAATCAAAATAACATATGTCAGGGAGAATGCAGACTGTTGTAAGCCATTTTAAAAGATAATTTGCTGCTTATTTGTATAGCCTTTTGAATTTTGCTTCTGAGTTCTGTTTATGTGATTCTTTAGGAATTATATTAAGTACTCTTTCTTGGTGTCTTCTTGGTATTACCCTAATTTCACTAATCTAAATTCAAGTTACCTCCCAGTGGGATAGTTTTCCCTGCTGGTAGCCTTCACTCATGGATATCATCTTTGGATTGCTTGACTTCTTGTTGTTTTACAAAACTTGTTGAATTCCTTGTATTTGATTAAATTGAAATATCTGTATTGTTCTTGATCATTTTGTACTCGAATGTAAACAGAGAGATAGAATACGCGTTTCACTTTGAGTGATGACATTGAATTTGCTTTTTGCCAGTGGTGGTCGTAAGGACTCTGGGCAGGTGACAGGACACAAGCGAAGTCGATCCAGAAGCCGCAGCCGTAGTCTCGTGAAGAAACTCAGATCCGATGACTCTGAGAAATCAAGGTCAGTTTCAAGTAGATAGTAGGATAGAGAAGTATTTAAAATATGATATTAGTTATTATTAAACTTAATAACTTAGTGCCAGTCCATACACATTACACAATGAACGTCCATTTACAGTTTGACAGCAACAAGAATCTCCTTGGAAACCAACTGGTGTTGCAACTTACAATAGTTGCTATCGGCAGTTTCTATTTTCCAGTTTAATTCCATGTTATGCTGAAGGTTGCATTGAAATACTGCGATGGAAAAGTGATGGCTAAGAGTGCAGAATTGTTTGTCCTCTGGCAGACATTTTGTTTTTGTTGAAGTGTAACTGCAAATTTGTGGCTTTGGTGTCTGTTCAGGTCGTACAACAGCAGCAGTCGAAGCAGGAGTCGGAGTCCACGGCCGAAAATCCAGCCGCCTGCTCCACAGCAGCATGGCCACGCCTCAAAGAAGGACGATTACTACTCGCGGCAAAAGGGCGGCAAACACGTGGAAAAGTATTCGGGCAGCGACGGAATGGAGTGGAAGAAGCACAAATCGTTGAACAGCATCCGGCCGGAATTAATCGTCGATTTGACTTCGAAGTATTCTAAGGAAAATAAAAAGGACCGCCATTACAAGCTGGACATGAAAGCGGATGATAGATACAATAAGAAGCGATCGAAATACGCAAGAGACGAAATTTCACCTCTGCCTGTTCGAGGATACAGCAGTTCTCCGGAACGGCTGACGAAAAAGAAGAACAAGCACAAGAACAAAATAGTCGCGAAATCTCCCGCTGATCGGATGGAATCGAAGGAGCGTAACGGCCAGAGTAGGATCAGTCGTTCTAATCATCATGCCAGACGTGTGCATAGACGGTGATGCACTGCGTTGTTTAATATGCTTGACTCTTTCCCCTCTCCCTATCCATTTTAAATTTTCCTTTATGGGGTGTAGATTTTACATCGTGTTATGTTGCAAATTGAATGATGACTCTTTGCTGTATGTCGGAATGAATGCAGCCGTGATCTCCTGTAAAAGTCGACTTTATTTTGTACTTTAATTACTTAAATAAGAAATATGATAAACTGTTTCTGATGTTTTCAGTTAAATTGATTAAATAAAACAATATTTTATTGGCTGAGTTAAGAAGAGGGCTAATATCAGTCTATCATCTTCAGCTCAAAGTCCCCTCAGGAACCGTTGAGACCAGCAGCTTGTTGAATGATCCTTTTCCAATTTACCGATCTTGTGCCACATGAGCCTCCTCCCCAAGACTCAGTCCCTTCTACTCTCGGATGTTGTCAATCCATTGTCTTCTGGGCCTTTCCTGTGGACATGTTCCCTCCATTGCAACATTCAAAATTCTCTTCCAGGTGACCAGACATCTGCAGCTTCGTTTTGTTTTGTTGTGGTAATCAAATCGCTGTCAATGTATATGTGATTTGAAATTATAAACGATATTTTATTCTACTTGATAATTATGTAGTGCTATAGCATGGCCAAAGGCAAGAGCGTTTTACAAAAATGCTGTATGATATGTATCGATATGCTGTATCTGCAATGGAACCAATAATTATTCATACTACAAGGGACAGGGAGTGTGAAAGTGCATGGTCATCAACTTAATGATACAGGGCACCTGAAGAAGACTGACTCAAATCTACACTTGAAATGCATCTCCTTTTTTCTTTTTCTCAATAGTTCTGCTTCCCACTATGATCTCTGGAATGACCTGGTCTTATGCAGATGTGATTATGATTTGAACCGGTGCTATAGAAGTGCATAATTATCAATGGCAGTCACTGATTAATGTAATAATAACAAGGTTTAAAGTGGTTCAGTAGGGACTGCCCTGTGTGAGAACCACTGTTGCTCCCGTCCAATCTAATATCCTAAACTACTGAGGTTTATTTTGAACTCATTCACAGTTGTATCCGTTACTATCCCCTCATCCAGTTCATTCCATCTGTCCACCACTCTTGCACTAAAAATGCTGTTTATGTCTCCCAACCCGTTTCTTGAACAGTTTCATGCTGTGTCCTCTAGTTCGATCATACTGCTTCATTGTAAAGAATCTTTCTCTTGGCATTTCCACTTTGTTAGTATTTTGTATGTCTCAATCAAATCCCCTCTCTCTCTTCTTTTTTCCAGGGTTGTCAATCCACAGTGATTTAGCCTTTCCTCATAGGTTAGTTTATGATATCCCTTGATCATCTTGCTGCTCTGTGTTGCACTCTTTCTAAGGTCTCTATGTCTTTCTTCAGGAATGGACACTATGCTTGAACACAATACTCTAAAGGTGGGCGTACCAATGTTTTGGACAATGTTTGGACTATCAATGTTCTATATAATGATAATAGCTAGATGTTAAGCAGTTAGTAGTATTGCTCCTGTGTTGAAATATAATTTCTGATAAAACTCGAACCTTAAATGAGTGCAAGCAATAATGTAAACATCATAGACTTTAATAAATCTATGGTAAACATGGCATGGACCATACACTTTAATATCATGTATTATAATAAATCTATGGCATGGACAGGGTCTGTCTCTGCCTCTCTGGCTCAAGATAACAGAACGCATTGAATATAAAATAATATCGATGACTTATAACTCACTCCATACATCAAAACCAGTCTACCTAAGAAATCTGATAATTCCACAACAACCTGGATCTACTAGATCCTCTTCTCATGTAACTCTCCTTCGACCTCTGAATCAATCATCTCTCAAAATTTGCAATCGTGCTTTTTCATATGCGGCACCTGAGCTTTGGAACTCAATTCCAATATCCCTTCGTTGTCTACATCAAAGCCAAATAACAAACTCTGAGTCACAATTTTCTCCCCTTCTTGCAACATCTCCTCATGTTTTTCTTTCCAAACTAAAATCATTTCTCTTTATAAAATCATTTCCTCCATAGCTATAGCGTCCTGCCCACTCGCCCTTTTGATTAAATGACCCGGCATGAATGACCCACCTTTGGCTATAGCTACTTCATTTGAGATTGAGCGCATTGGGGAGCTACTTGAAGCGCTTTAGAAATTAACGAGATTTTACTTACTTACTTTTTTTTACTCTGGCGTGGATCGTGTAGTTTTGGGCTGTCTATTTCGAAACGCTTGTGCTGTAGGTCATAGCAACGCCATGCTGTTGCGTGTATGTTTGGGCTATGATCGTGGCAACGGATGAGCGGTCGGTCGCAGTGGCAAGGATGATCGCGGATTCACCGCCGGGTTCGTCGAAGGGCCTGTGTCGGGGTCGACGCCTCGTCCAGGTCTGGTTCGTTCGCCTGAGATGGTTGTTCGTTCAGACGGTGACGGCAGTCACTCTGACCGCCTTCGTCCTCACTTTGTCCGTCTTTCTCTACGGAGCCTTCTACTACGTCTACGTCCCAGTCAAAGCTCACGAATGGCCACTTCATCTTCGCTTCAGGCAGGGTTTAATCTAGGCCGTTTCCGGAGGGAAAATTGCCCCCTCGGAAATTTCAAATTCCCCCCGGAAATTTTGGCATACTACATCAACTAACAGCAGCCCCCTAGCAGAATTCCCCCGGCTTTGTCAGTTCCCTCCCGGCTTTGTCAGTTTCCCCCCGGAGTCCAGGAGTCTAGATTAAACACTGGCTTCAGGTACAAAGACAACGTCTGTTTATCTAGCGCAATTTGTTGATCCATCTGTTTTAGCGTTGTTTGCTCATGTTTCAATCGTTCGACATATTTACCCAAAGCTCCAATGGGGTGATTTGTATAGCGCCATGAATTTGAGTCAATAAGGCGGACGCTGAACATCGTTGTTTCTCTCTCTGGTCATTTGAAAGATGGGTTGAATATAGAGGATTGTTGGAATCACAAATAAAAGTGCCTAATCGATGCCATTGTGTTCTACATAAGTGCCAAAGCAGCTCACTCTGTAAAGCGTCAGCTCTACATTAGATGAACCGTCAATCTGGGTTCGATTCCCGGACTCTCGCATGCCCACCGGAGTGGATATTAATTTGGCCAGCTGATAATCATTCTTTTATGTAAATTGTTTTAGATTTTGAGCATAATTCAGACTCCAGGTACAAGGAAGGAAAGGTGTATTATTACGCCAATTAATCTGTTCTTTTCATGGAGTGAAAGTGTATGGAGCTTGACAAGACAATGAAAGAGTGAAAGAGAACACGAGAATAACCTAACAAAAGATAAGAAGTCAAAGAATGAGATTGCATGGGAAGACCACAGTGTGAATGAATGGCCGGGTAGAACATAGCGGTTCTCACACAGGGCAGAGCCTACTAAACCACTTTAACTTTATTATTATTATTGTTGTTGTTGTCGTCGTCGTTATTTACTTGCATTTAATTGTATTCAAGTTGAACCAGTGAAACACATAGCAGAGCTATTGAGCAGTTTCTCACGATTATGGATAACTGGTTCAGTGGATTTTCAGGCGTATGTTGCCGTTATATTCTTCTGAGTTTTTTGTGGTGTTTGTTTGTATTTCGTAGGACTGACTGCGATACTGACAATCGCCTTTGCAGTTTTCCAATGGCCAATATATCTCTGATGACTTCCAGTGAAAAACCAGTTGAGTTTCACTGATATACAGTAATCTGCAAAACTTGAGATGTAATATAAGTGATAAGTGATTATATAATTATTTAATTGAAGAGGTCATAATTCTTAGGTTAATTTCAGCTTCTCTTGTGTATATACGTTTAGAAGTTTTTAAGATTTTTATTTGTGACTCATTTGACCCATTTACTCAATTTATTTAGTAAAATAATAATTGAAAGAATTCAGTTTAGTGAAGTTTTCGAATGATTTGTTGTAGATGCTTGTTCATGGCCAAGCTTATGTCGTAAGTGTTGAGATTGAAATGCCGGAATCACTTGTTAATCAGGATTTGGGTGAGTTTAATTATATACAGTATATGTGTGTGTGTGTACACTGTATATATATATGTATATATATATATATATATATCTATAATATTAAGATCGTTATCTGTATGTCTGTTACCTTCAAGCGTTCTGATTGGTTGACTATTGCTAGACGGTTTAGACCGTTTAGTCCTTACGTCGCGATGCGTTGGTGGGCGAGCGTTGACTATTGGTAGACGGTTTAGACCGTTTAGTCCTTACGTCGCGATGCGTTGGTGGACGATTGTTTTAGACCGAGTCGACGTTGCTATTGGTAACAATTGTTCGTAGAATCGTAGTTTAACACGGTCGGCTGGGCGCGCGGCGACGTTGCTATTGGTAACAATTGTTCGCAGCCTGGTTGTGCAATTTTAACGTACATTTTAACGTACACAAAAAATACGTGTACAGCGTCACAAACCACAGTTGCGTGATTTTAACCTACAGTCGCGATGCGTTGGTGGGCGAGCGTTGACTATTGGTAGACGGTTTAGACCGTTTAGTCCTTACGTCGCGATGCGTTGGTGGACGATGTTCGAAGACGACGTTGCTATTGGTAACAATTGTTTGCAGCCTGGTTGTGCAATTTTAACGTACATTTTAACGCATACAAAAAAAATACGTACAGCGTCACAAACCACAGTTGCGTGATTTTAACGTACATAGGCCTAATTATTATGTGGCGCAGAGCTTGGCTAGGTGGCGATCCTTGAAATGTTGTTCAGCATGAATTCAATGATTGGGTATTAGGTATAGGTATTGGATTAGTATTATCCTGCACTGCGAGCGAGCGCGAGTGAAGCGAGCGCGAGCGAAGCGAGCCTCTTTCTAGTATAATATTAAAATCCTTATTCTGTATGTCTGTTACCTTCAAGCGTTCTGATTGGTTGACTATTGGTAGGCGGTTTAGACCGTTTAGTCCTTACGTCGCGATGCGTTGGTGGACGAGCGTTGACTATTGGTAGACGGTTTAGACCGTTTAGTCCTTACGTCGCGATGCGTTGGTGGACGATGTTCGAAGACGACGTTGCTATTGGTAACAATAGTTCGTAGAACAGGTTTAGTCGAGTCATTGCAGCGTCAGAGGGGTGGGTGTGCGACGACGTTGCTATTGGTAACAATTGTTCGCAGCCTGAGGTAGTTGCGCAATTTTAACGTACATTTTAACATACACAAAAAATACGTGTACAGCGTCACAAATGGCCACAGTTGCGTGATTTTAACGTACATAGGCCTAATTATTACGTGGCGCAGAGCTTGGCTAGGTGGCGATCATTGAAATGTTGTTCAGCATGAATTCAATGATTGGGTATTAGGTATAGGTATTGGATTAGTATTATCCTGCACTGCGAGCGAAGCGAGCATCTTTCTAGTATAAAATTATATATATACAGATCTCTTACAGTTTTCACTTATAACTGAACACTGCAGAAGCAAATGATAACTTGATGGGTATTTGCAATGACTTTCATACATGTTTAGAAGCTCTTACAGGTATAGACTTGACAGGGATAACATAGCCAGAAATATGTCTTTAATAATTAATTGAAAAATGTCTTTATTGTTTTTTGTTTATTTTATTGCATGTTGAATGTGTCATGTTTCGGATGTATGCAGAATCATTTCGTACATTGGATTGTATAATGTAAGATTTGTGTTTCTTAGTGGTTGTTGCAATGTTTGGTTTTGTGTGATTTGGGTGATTCATTGATCTCACTTTGTTTTCACTTTCCTTCCAGGGATGTTCTTGGTGCAAGTTCAATTCTATGCCAAGCACGGAGATGTGATCTTCACTTGCTCGAGATCAGTACGAAGAGTTCTTCTTAGGAGTATAGATCTGATGAATTTGAAAACGTTCTTGTTCATTTTATTGTCGTATTATTTTTCATGGTTGATTGTCATTATGCTGATTTTCAAAGTTAATTTCAAAGATACGTGGCTACTTTCTTTGCTGGACGCACTTACAAATCCCGATAGGTGCAGTGTTGAATCAGTGGCTGAGTTGTTTGGCAATAGGCAATCCTGCCGTACAAATCGTACATTCAACGCACGGCAGAAACGATCATCTTTCTACCGTTTTTGATCTTCCGATCTTCTTCTGCGACGCAGATGATCACAACAGAACTTGCAAACAACTACGTGGAAGATCCGGTCAGTTGCAAATCAGACAGACGTCCATTAATTAGTGTCCGTAGATTATGCGTAGTTTGTTTGAATCACGACCTTAGTAGTGGTGTTGCTTTCTCTGCATCTCTTAACCCTTTCACCCCATAAAGCCGATATTTCGGCTTCATAACCTATTGGTTATATGGATTGATGGTGTTAGAGGGTTAATATAAACTAGTATGAACAGTAATGTAAAATGTAATAATAATAATTTATTGTTGTTGTTGTTGTTGAAAAGATTAATGTGGTGACTTGTCAACAATGCACTGTATGAACAGAGTACAGTAAAGAAGACCTCAGAGTTATAATTTATGAGTACCAGTATATATATAACATATATACTATATATATATAACATATATACTATATATATATATATATATATATATATATATATATATTTATTTATATTGTGTTATTTATTTTGCTCGGTCGTAATAGATAAATGTTGAGATTGTTTTTCAGTATCGCCCTACAGTTGGTGTAGTGGTTGAAGTGCACAATAAGAAGGTGCAGATATACAACATGATGTTGAAGATCCACGCTCGTTTCTCTGGACTGAGGTCAGTTACTGCTGCGTGCGGTCGGTTTCTTTCAGGAATTTATTTTACTTGAAAAGCTTTTGATGTTCTGCCTCTTTTATTACAATACTTGACTTTTAAAGTATTGTCTATTATTGGTAATTGTCTTTGTATGTTTGTTGGCATATACTGTTATTTATAGTGTTGTTATTTATAGTGTTGTTATTTATAGTGTTTGTACTTGACATATTTTGCATATTATTTTGCTTATGAGTTTTTGTATTGCCAACTGGTTGATTATCGATGCAGATATCTGATGTTTTATTGGCCGTTGTTATCGGCCATCGTTGGAATTTCATCAAACTTCTTCTTCCTGTCGATCGTTGTCTTCTTCTCGTGGCTGGCGTTCGCTGCGAGTTCATCCATGGAGCTCCGTGAACAGACAGATGGAAAAGGTTCCGATGAGAATGGGAAGCTGGATGATGATGATCAAGGTATTTAACGAGAAATTAAATGCGACAAAGAATGGTTGGTGTGTCTTAACCGGTTGGTTTTGTTTCATTAAAGATTGGTGAATAAATGTTAGAAGCAGTAAGATCATCAGGTTTCTGATCTGTTGAATAACGCCCCAGACTGTTTTGGGTCTGAGGTTGGTAGAGACAGGAGCATAGGTGAGCAACAGGTACAGTAAGGTCAGTTTCTTTTTTGAGTCACCAGGTGGCCTCTTAAAGTGAAGAAGGACAATTCTGTGTGGCCTTCCTTTCTGTTACAAGACTTTGACGTTAGCTTTTCTGCATCTTTGTGTTACCGGCTGCAAACTGGATTATATGCACAGGGTATCGCTCGGTTAGGGTCGGTAGCTATGAGCCATAAATTTTGTTTTGTAAACTGTGCCTATGGGTCTTATTGTAAATCTGGATGGGATCTTTAAAAACATTTGCTCCCTTAAAATGCACGTCTTTAAATTTTTTAAATGATCTGTTTCCTGATTTAAGGAGGTTTTTGTATTATTTCTTGGTCTTATTTTGTGTTTTAGAAACTGTGAAGAGAAATCCAAGTAAAGACAACGCAGAATCATCAAAAGTACATTCATCCGAGCGTTCAAGTCCGGTAAGGGGCGAGTCAAAAAATGCGACCGATTCACCGCGGTTAAGAGACGACAAACAGCCGATGAGCTTTCTGAGAAAGAGGAACTTATAGCATCCGATGAAGACATTTCGAATATGCAATGTTTTCTATTTTGATTGGATGTGTGTTTTATGTCTACTGTGATGTGAGATGTCTCTTGTGGTGGATTCAGTAGATGGCTGGCTTTTCTCTCTCTGTCTCTCTGTCTGTCTGTCTCTCTCTCTCTCTCTCTCTCTCTCTCTCTCTCTCTCTCTCTCTCTCTCTCTCTCTCTCTCTCTCTCTCTCTCTCTCTTTCTCTCTCATTAATGTTTGTGTACTTAGTAATTTAATGAGAATGGTGCAAACCCATGGGTGATTTATGTTAAATATTTTAAAATTTTATTTTAATCTGTTTATATGGCATCGCAGTAGATGCAATGCGTTTCTATTTTCATTGTTTTTGAATTAATTGTGGCTTCTGTTCATGTTTGTTTGTTCAGAGTGAAACTGTTAATGATGTTATTGGATGTTAGAAATTAAATTGTTAACGTGCCGGATGTACATATGGTAAAATGCTTTCATCTTTTGATTTGTACAATTGTACATATGGTAAAGTGTCTTTCATATTTTGATTTGTGTGATGAACATAGGCCTTTATTTTTAGCCAGGCATTCAATAGTGTACTGTGATGTACATGTAACTGAGTTCATGGCACATTGTCTGCATGCACAGAAATACAAAATGTTAATGTATTTACAGCACAGTCTGTTGAATTTCATTATCATTGTTAATTTCTCTAGGGTCCATCCATACACACCGTGGTACATATGCACCAGGGGAGTTTAGATTTGGGAGATTTTGGGTATGCATGGTGTGTGGAGCAGGAGGAGGGTGGTTGAAAATCTGCCATTTTTTGCATATGTAATATATGGATGAGCCCCTACCACAAAGGTAACCACAAACTGAACTCTGTTATTCACAGTTCCCCATCCCCAAAGTTATTCTACAATAGTCAAAGCACTTGGGATATTTGGTGGACATTATTTTTGGTGGTTTGCTAGTTGTGCAATAGTGAAAAATTTTTGCAGAAAAATATTCATGACGTTATTTTTTGATATTTGTTTTCCAATGTAATATTTGTGTAAATTTCAGCTGCTGTTTTGTGTTTTTATGATTGTATATAATTCAAGAATTTTGAGTAATTTTAATTTTGTGTTTGGTCATTTTGAAATATTAGGCTTTTTGTTATAAAACCATTAAATCTTCTTGTAGCATTTTAAAAGTTATTACAAGTCTGGAGTGACTGCAGAGAGATTAACTGTTTATCAAATTTTGTGCAGAAAAGATTTTTAATATTGTTTAATCTTTTGCCAGTTTGCATGAGAAAAATTTGCAGCTCTAAAAATGACCACACACCTAATGTGGTCCAGTGGCTTATGCTCATGGGGATTGCTGTGTCATTCCAAGTTTGGTCTTCTATTTGATGACGAATTTTCCCAGAGGAAGGATCAAGGACTGAGCCATGACTCATCAAACTGTGTGTTTGGTTACAATTAGATTAGAAACTGTAGTAAGGCAAAAAGTATTTGCTGAGAAGAGATTAACATTTCCAGAAAAGAGTTTCTCTTTTGCCAGAGCATGAGAAATTGCATATATTAACATGTATATAGTTTTTGCGTTTTGTTTCTATTTGATGACGAATATTCCCAAGAGGAAGGACCAACGACTATACTCAATTCTGTTTGGTTACAATTTGATTAGAAACTTATTAATCATTAACGTTGAATTAGTTGTTACAAACTTGTTAATAATTAATAATAATAATAACATTGTTATAATAATAATAATGCACTTTGTTAGCAACCGGTTATAATGCCGATAGGTATCAGTCTGTGGCTGTTCAAATCCAACTGACATGGATTTGGTCAGTATAACAGGTCTTTGCAGCTGATTTTCTTCCTCCTGTCTACTCTTCCAGTAATAGACTCTCGGTACTTTCAGATTTGGAATGGACAGAATCAAAGGATGAGCCACTGTTTTTATGAATTTGCGAATTTTTAGAAATTAAATCGAAAACGTCTTATCCTGTTTGGGAATACGTCAAGTTATTCTGTTTCTTGTCACGTGACGATTGATATAGAGCAGCGTCTTCTGTTGTGGATTACAGAAGTACTCCTCGGCATTCTTCCGGTCCTTGACAGTCTGCGTATGGAAAGATGTCTGGAATGATGTTCACTTCCGTAGTAACATAGAACAGCCGTCCTTCCGGTCCTGGAAACGTCAGCTGTGAACATATTTCACGCAGAGACCACTTCACTTGCGAAATCTCCCTAATCGATATTCCACTGTATTTGTGCTTACTGTACACAGTGTAGGCCGCCCTATATACCCTTTGCAAAATTCGAGGACATCCGTTCACGAAACTCAAAATGCTTGAACAGTAGGCTATTGTGCACAGCTAAATATTTTCAGCAATATTTGTGTAGCCACGAACAGGGGCGTAGCCAGGAATTTGATTTGGGGGTGGGTACAAATCTTTAAAATCTTTTTTAAAACATTAAAAATTTAAGGTAGTCTGATTTCTGGGGAGTATATATACCGAAATACCCCCTCCCGCTTCTACGCCCCTGGGCCACGAATGGGAACGGCCCTCCCTAAGGCAGAGGTCTAGTTGTGGGATTTGCGCATAACCGTTGAGAACTTTTTCCGGGAGGGCGGACAGTATGATCGAAGAAAATGTGCGAAAGTTTTAAATTTAATTGTATATAATAATAATAATGTGTTTGGCAGGAAGATCTTTTTTGTTCTGCAAGATTTTTCACCAGAAAATGTCGATGCACCCCTCTCCCCTATTCCAGAATCGTTGCTACGCCACTGGTAATAGAACAGCGATTAAAGCCCTAATTACATGCATCACACTTCAGTCTAATTCTAATATTACATGCACTTAAAATTTCTGTGGCTGGCAAAAGTCCCAATGCAAGAACCATGTTTGACCGACTGATCAAATCTAGTCCTCGGACCAGTGGCGTAGCCAGGATTTCAAGAAGGGGTTTTGGTTTTGATCGTAACCAACTTCGAAAAATCTTGACAAGCAAAAAGGTCGTCACCTACACCTTTACATTCTATGGCACTTAGAAATTTTAGGTCGGCAGCCAGCCAATGGGGTTTGACACCAAAACCGCGTCAGAAAATAAAAAATGTATGGAAACAAAAGAATGTTTTCGTCGGCAGCCAATGGCGGTTTTAACCCCATCCCCTTGGCTACGCCACTGCCTCGGACTGACCCAGTTTGAGAGTGTCGTCATGCTGAAGAGGATCTACGGACGGAAGATAGAAGGCCGCTTACCTTGATGAAGAAGCACCTCCATTTGGCGTCTAGAGCATAGTCGAACTGAACTCGATAGACCCCTCCGCCCTTAACGTGTAAAGACAACACGATGCAAAGTGAGTTACAATACTCAAACACAACGCAGAAGAACATTCACAGTGGACCACAGAGGAGGCTGGAACGATTGAGCGTCGACAGTGGCGGTTCCAAGAACTCTTGGTGGGCGATGCAATGAATTTCTAGGAAGATGGTGGAGGACAGTGGCAACTCCACCGGGGGAGCAGGGGGCCCGTGCCCCCCCTATTGAGTGCCTGGCCCCAGTGGGACCCCCAGTTGGGACCCTATACTTAATGCTACATACATTAAACAACAAATGGCTGTCCCCCCATGATTAGAAGTTGCCAACCCAAACCCCCTCCCCTTGCCAAATCCTAGAGCTGCCACTGGTGGGGGGATGCAATGATGGAATGAATTTCTAGGAAGATGGCGACTTGTAGGGGGCCCGGACGCCGTAAACCCTGCAATAAATCCCGAGAAAGGCTGACAAGTAAAAAAGGTCGGTGGGGCGATGCATTCCCAGTTATCCCCAACGTGGAACCGCCCCTGAGCATAGAATCAATTCATCGCTAAGAACTCTAGCCACATTCATAATGTGTTTGTGTGTGTGTGTGTGTGTGTGTGTGTGTGTGTGTGTGTGTGTGTGTGTGTGTGTGGGTGGGTGTGTGTGTGCGCGCGTGCGATTTCTATGAGACACGAAAAGAAGTTAATGTTGCAGGGACGGGTCCGAAGGCTCCATTGGAGGGGGATGTGCTCTCCCATAACAACCTCCAAAAATTTAGTTTCCTAGCTTCTAGCAAACGAGTTTCGGTTTTCTCTTCCTTCGGTATTTCCAATTGAGGTCATCAATCTACGTGGACGGAAGGGAGGAGGGGCAGAATGGGAAATGGGATTCTCAAAGTGTCCCGGATCCAAACTGAATTCCTCTGTGTCTCTTTCTAAGTGACAAATGAAGAGTCTTACAGACGACGTCCTATTTGCCGGGATTTAAGGAGCGATTTATTTGCCGGGATTTAAGGAGCAATTGTCCATTCAGTGTTTGCGGTCTCGTCGTCCATTCTTCATCTAGCGGGGAAACTGGGGATGTGAGGAGGGGGAAATGCAGTTTTTCTTCTTCCAACTGGTCTGATCCTTCAGATACCATCCCGCTTTTGTAGGTGACTCTGCACGGTAACTCTGATCACGCAGGAAATTGCAGTTTCGGTTACCGTATGACCGGCGCATGCTGTATGTTGGCTCTCAAGGGGCTGTCCATTAATTACGACAACAATTTTTGGCAATTTTTGCACCCCTCCCCTTGTCAACAACTGTCAAATTTTCAGTGACCCCTTAATGAAATTATGTCAAAAGCTTTGACCACCCCCTTCTACAAGCTAAAAATATGTTATACTACAATCGTCAATCGATAAAAGTCTACAGTCGAATTTTAAAAAACAAATTACGATTGTGCAAGAATATATGACCCCAGGTAAGAGCGCAAACGGTTAAGGATTAAAGTGGTGGTGGGCTGTTGACGGGCGAGCGAGTGCGTACCACGGCGGACCAATGCACTGAATATTATATTAAAATTCGTATATTTTTATTTATTCTATTCAATTTATTGTCAAAATGAAATTGTTGACGGCAATTTATCTTGACCGCGCTCTGTCTGTCAACGAGTGTCAAACCTTTCAAACCGCCCTATTTTGTAGACGTAATTAATGGACAGCCCCTAATGGATCGAGAGAGAGAGAGAGAGAGAGAGAGAGAGAGAGAGAGAGAGAGAGAGACGTAGCCTGCCTACCAGTGACTCTACGTTGTCTGTTTCCTCCCAGAAGATGTTGCTTGGAACTGGTCTGCTCGGATCAGGAATTCCGATGTGCATTCTATAGTCGCGTCTGTGTAAAATCATCAAACCACGTCCTGCTGAATCTTATATATAATCTTATATATATATATATATATATATATATATATATATATATATATATATATATATATATATTAATAGTCATAATAGTCATAATAATAAATTAGTAATAAGTCTAAAGCGTTACGTTGATACCTTATTAATGTCCACTGTGTGCTTGTGGACATGTCAGTACCCGGGAATCGAACCTTGGTTTACAGCTCATTAGTGGCGGATACACATGGGGGGGGCGGGTGGATCCGGAGGCCCGTGTCTCCTTATTGAATGCCTGGCCCTTCAGTGGCCCCCCGTTGGGACCCTATACTTACTACTACATATCTAGCAACAAATAGTTGCCCCCATGTTTAGAAGTTGCCACCCCAACGGTCCCCCAATTGCCAAATCCTGGAGCCGCCACTGCAGCTCATAAGACTGGCTTTCTCGCACCTGAGCCACGTACTAGACTAACTAGAGCATGGTTTCCCCACCCATGGGTCACGACCCAAAATTGGGTCGGCAAGGGCTTTTGTCTTGGGTCACGGTACGGGCTGGAAAACTAAGAATGTCTTATATAACAATTGGCACAAACTAGTAGAAATATAGAGATATACTGTTTATATCTACTGTTATATATATGATATTTATGATACTATTTAATAATTAATAAATATCCAATGTCTAATATATAATTTGATGTCTAAAATACTTTATAGTTCTTTTTATGATTAAACTCGGGGGCCAAATTTGCCTACTTATTTGACTTTTTAGAATAAAAATTAAGTAAACCTGAAACAGCAAGGAAATTGGGAAACATGCAGGCATTATTCAACTTCAAGCACTTGGAAAGTAAATCTGGGAAACGTATCTCTGTTTGAAAATCTTTGCAGTGAGATTAAGTTATCTCGAGGTAAACTAGACACAATTTAAAAGGAGACTCTTTTCAGATTGAATTCCAACGATGCTTCCAAGAAGAAGAAGAAGAAGAAGAAGAAGAAGAAGAAGAAGAAGAAGAAGAAGAAGAAGAAGAAGAAGAAGAAGAAGAAGAAGAAGAAGAAGAAGAAGAAGAAGAAGAAGAAGAAGAAGAAGAAGAAGAAGAAGAAGAAGAAGAAGAAGAAAGAAAGAAGAAGAAAGAAGAAGAAGAAGAAGAAGAAGAAGAAGAAGAAGAAGAAGAAGAAGAAGAAGAAGAAGAAGAAGAAGAAGAAGAAGAAGAAGAAGAAGAAGAAGAAGAAGAAGAAGTTAATTTTGTGCCAAATCCTTTTTCTCTGTTCACTTGGATATACAGGTCTATAGACCAAACATTCTTGATGAAGTTCAGGACAAATTCTTGGATCGACACAACGATCCATCTGCACGCGCTCTTTTTTATGAAGAACCATTTACATTTCTTTTGGTGTTCCACGTGTGCCATGTGCAGTATAGTCTAGGCCTATGGGCACTGAGTCTCATCCGAATATCACGACCCATTCACTATGCGTTTATCGTTTATTCAATTTATGTTGTCTTATAAAAAATATTTGGGCCATCAATTTTGCGCCCCCTTCGTCACCCGGGGGCGGTTGCCCCTGCTCCCCGTCGTTACGTCACTGAAGAGGACCTGGTGGAGGAGGAGGAGGAGGAGTGATGCTGTTCACCTGAGGTCGTCGTTTGTATCTGCAAAGACTGCGCTTATTGTGAACGGTTCGGTGTCCGTCGTTACAGTGATCGAGCCTCCGGTGACCGTCTAAAATCATCAAGAAATGTGTCTAAGAACAAGAGAAAGAACTCGATTAAACAGAAGAATTCAGTGCAAGAAGCGACTCTTAATAACATTCGCAACAGACACAGCACATCAGTGGCGTCGCCAGGAATTTAGGGTTGGGGGGCATAAGGGGACTGGCGCGTCAGATTCCTTACCCCCACCTCGCACAGCCCCTCCACAAAAAGCTTTCTCACCGGATTTGCGCGATCTGATAGGTGATTTGGGGTCAGGTTGAGGGGGGGGTTGCCCCATTTGCCCCCACCCCGGGGCGACGCTAATGCAACACATCCGCTGTCCATGGAACATCTTTGCAAATGAACGATCGCGTGACGCAACTATGATGATAATGATGACGACGATAAGTGAACGGATGATGGTGAAGGAAAGAACGGGCGAATGGCTGGATGGATGAATGAATGCAGTGGCGTAGCCAGGATTTCCTGAATGGGAGTTTTGGTTTTGACTGTGACCAGTGTCTTATCCAGACTCCAGGCCTTTGGAGGGGTAGGAAATTGAGGTTTTCGGGGGTAATCGACTTGGTTGGAGGCGAAAATACACAGTTCAATGCAAAATTTGTGTAAGTGCTGGGATTTTGAGGGAGGATTTTGAGGTTTAGGAAAATCTCCCCCTAACAGGCCTGTATAAAACACTGACCGTGACCAACTTCAAAAAATCTTGACTAGCAAAAAAACGTCGTCACCTTTTACACCGTTACATAGCTTACATTCTATAACCAAGGGGGAGTTTTCACCCCAAAATCGCGTCCAAAAGTAATAAATGTATAGGAACTCATCTTAAAACTTTGTTTTCGGCAGCCAGGGGGGTTTAACCCCCTTGGCTACGCCACTGAATGCATGGATTGATTGATGGATGGATGGATGAGGAAATGGAATTCTATGAACTATCAAAATATCGTTAAATACTTTCAAAAAAGCAGTTAGAACAGACAAAATCCTTTAAAGAAGCTTTTCACTTAATGCTGATCATTGAATTATGTAATATCCTATTAATAATGTTGAAGTCCGACCGACCTCTTCTCTGATCCACGAAATCTGTGGCAATTGGAAGTTCTACAAAAGACAAATGATTGGTCTGCTTATCAACCACGTTACAGCTAATCTACCTGTGCTCAGGTGCGTTCAGTCTCAGAATTAGCGCATGGCGATGGAACTCGCGTTCCTTTTTCTGAGCTCAACGTTAACTCATCGCATGGATGGGATTGATTACATTGATTCCAGATTATATATCAGAGAGCAATCTGACCGCTTCGATTTGTGCCTTGTCTATCGTAACAACGACAAAATAGACGATGACGATGAGTTCGACGTTTAAGACTAATGATTAACCCCTTAACGGTGTATTTAACTGTAACTCAATGTAAACTGGAAGGATATATATCCGTGATCCCAGTTAAGGGGTTAAACAAAATTCAGATCGTCAGTGGAAGAGAAACGTTTGACTGAGTCCAGCATTTTAAACTAAAGACTGTTTTCTTTCATTACAGAATACGATCATATTCATGAATTCTGACAGTCATTCGATGTCCGTAGTATAACTTAGAAACATTTATTCCTAACTTTTTTCATCAGCTGTTAGATCAGCAACAGGCGAAATACTAATAGTAATCTGAATACGTAGTCAGAATAATAGGCCCACTGCGTTTTCTCGGGAAATTATATTTCACTTGTAATTCTGTAAGAACGTTCTTCGAAGATAAAACTACCGTTGAGACCCGTTTAGCAGAGATTCAGTGACAGATAACAGAACTGTCTGCGGAGTCTGTAGTGTAATAGCCTATTAGTATAAGGTAATGTAATTTAATTTAATGTAATGTAACATAATGTAATGTAATGAAGCATTTGTACAGCGCCTCTGTGTGTGTGTAACGACTGAGAAATTGACTGCAGAGTCTGACGGAGTCTGTCTAATATCTGATTGTCTTTGTACTCGCCGTTTTCACCGCCAGATAGAACGCAATGACGTTTGGTTTGATCAGATATCCGCTGGGAGAGTCTCCGATGTCGTGACCGGAATTCTCGAGGGACCTGCAAAACAAACAGGAACAGGGCAAAAATCACGTGCAGCTGAAATCAGGGGCGCATCTAGGAGAGGTTTTCACTTGCAAGGGGTCCGATCATTGAAAAAAACGTCCAAAAAATTTGCCACGACTTGTTATCATTACTGAAGAGCACTCCTCGCTCGATGCCTTGCTCTGAGCTCTATCACGCTGATGCACTGAGAGCCGCCATAACTTCTATGGCGCCACAATCACCGCGTATACGGGCGAATCAACCGACGTTCAAATGTTTCGATGGTTAATATATATGGGTGCGTCTTCATCGACTGACCAGAAGTACTTCTGTCCGAGAAGATTGTCGAAGAAGTACCAACTGTCGTCCGGCATGAAATGCTCGTCACCGGATCCACTAATCAGAAGCTTTGGCATCGTCAGGCGGTCACGGTACACTGCACACGAAGATAGCAGCAGCAGCAGTAGCAGCAGCAGCAGCAGCAGCATTTAGATCAATATAATAATAATACTCTGGTCTAAAACCACTCATTAGAAATATTGGTAAGCGTAAAAAAAGTAAAGTAAAATCTCGTGGATTTCTATAGCGCCTTGGAAAAGAGCACAACAGTAGCTGCTTATTCTTAGGCGATTCCAATATTACCATCCACAAGTTAACTGTTGAAAGTACAAAGCGGTGCTTTTAGCTGAAAAGATAAGCGATGATAAGCAGTGTCTCGTCCTAAGCTGCGTTTCTTGGGAGAAGACAATTTGAATGACGCAATAGACTGGTCATTAAATTCTCCTAGAAATCCTTCGAAGGAGTTGAATCAAAGCACAGAAGATGCGAGCCAAGTCTCAGGTCGAGACAACGATAGACAGAGATGAAAACGGGCCACATGGCTCGTGGGCCACATGGCTCGTGGGCCATTTTGAGTGACCCGGCCGTTGTCATTTCTGCCACCTACCGTACGGATCAATGATGTCCATCATCTGTTGCATGATGGGATTGTCGACTTCCGCTGTTATGTTCTCGTTGTAGTAATCTTTGTTCGAGAACGACCATCCCCCGTACGCTCTGTACTGGTGACGCATCACCTGTCACAGGTAGGCACAACTGTAATACACCTGTGCGCATAAAAACTATTGTATACCGTATTTTGAATAAGCGTGAATACGTAAACCTATTAAGACAATATCGGAAACAATAGCGTTACACTATAATATAACGTTCGTTGATAGGCTACATAATATATTGGCTGTCTTAAGATTAGAGGACGGAAGGCAAGCGGTCACTGAGGTCGATCCAGATTGAGAACAGTCAAATACGAAACTAATTTTACCTCGACAAAATTAAGGCAGGTGAGCACTTCAGGTACAATTGCGAATACTCTTTGATCGACAGCCGCCGTAAGGTAAGTTGTCCAGCCTCTCTGCAGAAACAAATACGTCCAATAAGTAGGAACCAAAGTTTTCCGCGGACCGCGAAATTTTGAGCCAGGCCGCGGAATCTGCTCATTTTCGCGGAATTTGATACTGACCGGCGACGACCACGTGACCGATGACGCAACTAGTGACGCATTTCTTGCTCTCTTAACGATTATAGGCCAGGCATATTTTTACACCCCCCTAACACCCCCAACACCCCCCAATTTGAGACCGACACCCTCCAACACCCCGCAAACTCAGCTATGGGATGATCTTATTTTTTGCTTGTCAGACTTTTTGGCAGGGGACCCCAGAATTTACCGACCCTCGACCCCAACTGCTAATCCTAGAAATAACCCTGTTATAGGCCGATTGAAATTGCCGATGCTTGCATTGAGTTAATGCATTTGGAATTCTTTCAATTGGAATTTTTTTCTTAAATGGAACTGGGATTAGAAGACGATTCCTGATGATTTTGTTACCTTTGATCCGCCCATCACAAAGAACGATGTGACGTTACTGGAGGGGAGGATGGAGCGACTGAATTCAGTGATTGTATCGAGGGCTCTGACCGCCGACTGAAGAAGAGACAATCAGACACGAAATGCCAACGCCAAGCAGAGGACTATAGAGAAGACGACTATGCTCCAAGACGATGCCATCATCATCATCATCATCATCATCATCATCATCATCATCATCATCATCATCATCATCATCATCATCATCATCATCATCATCATCATCATCATCATCATCATCATCATAGTCTATGAGTTTTGCATTTAGAGAATTCTTTAAATGAAGTTCAAATGTTTGGAAAACATTTCATTTCAATATTTTGAAGAATATTTTGAGGTCACGTCTTTATTGAAACTGAGATGCTTTGAATTATTATTATTACTAAGTGTTTACCCGTCAAAATGACGGGGAACATTGAAACGTCTTTATTGAAACTGAGATGCTGTTTTACCACCTATTTTGCGCAAATGCATTATTTTATGACGGTGGAGATTGTCTGTTTTACCACGATTTTGCGCTAATGCAATAGCATTTTGCGTAGTTAGTTCTCCCTTCACTCGCCGCCTTTTCCTTCAACCGAGTTAACGCCCATTCGCAGTTTTCTGAACCTTGATAGTCAAGGGTGGTGTACTGATTTGGCAGTGGTGCTTGATTCTCTTGTTTGCTGTGCTGCTTTTCACGCCGAGCAACAGCCTGCTCCTCATTCTCACTTGATTGTCGGAAAGCTCGTGAACGCTGAACTGTTTGTTTTGCACGGACGGTTAGAAAGAGGAATAAAAAAGCTAAACAATGGTGCAAACCTCATCTTCTTAGCTATTATATAGCCTGAGATATAGCAAATTCAAAAAAATGGAAATTTCTGAACCTTGATAGTCAGGAAGACACCTTCCTTTTTGATCCTTTTTGATGCCAAATCAGTGTCGTTCGACACTGATTTGCAGTGTCGAACGACATGCAGTGCTTGATTCTCTTGTTTGCTGTGCCGAGCAACAGCCTGATTGTCGGAAAGCTCGTGAACGCTGGAAACTTTCGCAGACTTCAAAACTTTCGCAAATTCACTGATAATACTTATGTTCAAACATTGGCAGTTAGAACTGATAGATCTTTGCCAAATGTCGACCGATTTTCAAACTTTTTGTTTATTTTGTTCCTCTGACATCCCTTTACAACTTTGCCGCTGACCAAAGTGGGTTACCGCTGAAAATATTTTGCTAGGGGGCTTTAAAAGTTTTTCAGGGGAGAGGGTGATATTTTAGGCCGTAAAGTGGACTTTACCAGTTTTGCACAGACGGTTAGAAAGAAGAATAAACAATCTAAACAATGGTGTAAACCTCATCTTTTTATCTCCTATATAGCCTGAGATATAGTCAATCATTTCTGAAGAACAGTACGGTGACAGCGTCTGAAAATTTAATCCCCACTTGAGGGGTGGTATTGAGGGAAGGAATATATATATATATATATATATATATATATATATATATATATATATATATATATATAATAACAGGCAGGGCATTGGGAGAGGGAAGGGAGATTTGGGAGGAGGAAAGTGTTGTGGTTGGGAGAGGGGTGGTGGGGTTTGGGGGCCTGTCGGGCATGGTGGGGCGGGTATGGGTTGGGGCCGGGCGATTGGGAGAGGGATGGCAGGGGAGAGAGAAGGAACGGGGTTTGGGGGATTTGGAGAGGGGATGGCGAGAGGGAAAAGGGATGGGGAGAGGGAAGGAACGGGGGTTTGGAGGGGCGATTGGAGAAAGATGGGGAGAGGGAAAAGGGTTAGGTGGGGAGAGGGAAAAGGGTTGGGAGACGGAAGAGGAACAGGGGTGGTTTGGTGGTGGGATGATAGGGAAAAAGGTTGGGAGACGGGGAAAAGGGGGTTTGGTGGTGGTGGTGGTGCAGGTGGTGGTGGGGTGGTGGTGGTGGTGGTGGTGGTGGTGGTGGTGGTGGTGGTGGTGGTTGGTGGTGGTGGGAGACGGAGGTGGTGGTGGTGGTGGTGGTGCAGCAGGGGTGGTGGTGGTGGTGATTAAACAATATTTGTGGTCAATGACAACAGCAGTGTAGTGGTGGTAGCAGTAGTGGTAGTGGCAGTAGTAGCAGTGCAGTAGTAGTAGCAGCAGCAGCAGTGCAGTAGCAGCAGCAGTAGTAGTAGTAGCAGCAGTAGTAGTAGTAGCAGTAGTAGTAGTAGTAGTAGCAGAGTCAGCATCAGCATCATCATCATCATCATCAGAGAGAGAGAGAGAGAGAGAGAGAGAGAGAGAGAGCTTGGATTGACCTTTGTCATTGGAAGTTGAAGGATGATCTCTGGATCAGAGGGATTGTCGATGTATCTTCTCCATGTCCAGGCGATCAGATCGTCTTCTCTTCTCATCTTATTCGGAGGATCGCCCTTTCAATTAAATTCCCTCTTCACACTCAATGCATGACCGACGATCTCAGACTATCAACGCCTGATTAATTAATACGTAAAGAAACTTCATTCGCCGATACTAGCATCTTCGTCCGACAGACAGTCAGACAGACAGACAGACAGAGGGACAGTCTAGCACATGGGTCAGTAGGCTACCTGGCCACGTAGACCCTATGTGTATACCTGGCAGTGTAGCTCCTGATTTGGAACCATCTTCAGGTCGACGGCGATTGATGCCGTTCCCAGGGCGTACTCAGCCGTCGAGTTGAAGCGATGGTCGGTTCCCGGAGTTGGAACACTAACAACGACAACGAACGCTTGTTGTTGCCCACTTATCATCATCATCATCATCATCATCATCATCATCATCATCATCATCATCATCATCATCATCATTACCATCATCATCACCCGGCATCGTCATCGTCATCACAGTCATCGCTGTTGTTGGCGTCTACTCTTAATCGCAGTTGTTGTTATTATCATTCTTTCGTGATTGAAATCGCATCATGTTGATTGTCAAATACATTTTATTCTGCAATTGGTTGTCAAATGAAAATTTGAATACGCAACGATGCATAGGCCCATTTATTAGTATTTAATATCAGAGCCGTCATTTCACTGTTTTCCAGGGGAGGGGACTTTCGACTGCAAGGCAGGCAGTATTTTTACAAATACCTTTGCAGTGTGCAAATTGGTTTAGTCCACAGTACATGCTACATACGATACTACATATAGTACATGCCAGTGATTATAATATAAAATTATAAAAAAAACAATTGAGAACGCAATGAATTTAAAAACACAAAATTTCGCGAAAAATTTTCCTCTAAAAATCAGGTGGCACACCCCAAATGACGTCCCTGTTTAAAACGAATAAAAATTCACATATAATTAAATAAATAAATAAATATATGTATATACTGAACAGTGTACTTACACAGTGCCGTGCATATGTGTTTGTGTGTTTGTGTGTTTGTGTGTTTGTGTGTGTGCGTGTTCTTACGCGTCGTCTAAGTCTCCGTTGTCGACCATGAGGAAGGCGGAGTCGGTGAAGCGGAGATTCGTTGGAACGACGACGATCAGGTAATGCCACCAGTTGGGCTGATTCGTCACCTCATCTGTCAACGTCAACCACAAGGACATCATACGACCCACGACCTGACAGAAACCACGAAAACCGCCGCTCGCTTCTAGCTCTGTCGAGAACACGTGACGTGCAGACGACGCGTTCTAAGACGCCGACAGTTTTAGTAGAGAAGAAGAAGAAGGAGAAGAAGAAGAAGAAGAAGAAGAAGAAGAAGAAGAAGAAGAAGAAGAAGAACAATAAGAGCAATAAGAAGAAGAACAAGAAGAAGAAGAAGAAGAAGATGATGATGATGATGATGATGACGACGACGACGACGACGACGAGAAGAAGAAGAAGAAGAAGAAGAAGAAGAAGAAGAATGAGAAGCACGGACGGCGTATGTCGAATGACAGAGGTATTTCTTCATCTGCCCGCATAGGCGGCGATCTGCCACAAAACTTGGGGTGTCCACTGTACAGACCCCCCATGGGATGGACCATTCACCCTTCTTCCCTTCTAACGGCGGTCGATGCCCCCGGGTTTTTTTAAGTTTTAGAAGTCAATGAGTTTTCGTTCATTTTGGACAAAAGTCAAAACCTGTCATGAAACGGATCAGATATATCTTAAGACGAGGGTCATCCTTCGATCGACTTACCATTTAGCTTCACAGACTTGGTTGCTAATAGCAACACTTGAGGCAACTCTTGGAGACAGTGTTTTTTCTAGCCACCTTGACATTGGGGGGATTTTGAAATGTTTTGGGGGGTGGGGGGACAAGGTCTGAGTCTCCACACTTTTGGAGGGGAATTTTCTATCCCCCAGCCAACATATACAATTTGGGGGGATTGTAAAACTTGGGGGGTGGAAATTCCCCCAGAGAAGGCCTAGAATAAACACTGATTGGAGACACTAAATTTGCGGTGATGTCCAGCAGCTATTGGACATCCACTTGTCCCAAACCAGGTGGTGTCCTGACACCCCTACACGATCGCCGCCTATATGTCTGCCCACCTGTTTGCCATGTCTGTGACGTCATGTTGATGAGGTAGGAACTGTAACCGAGTCCAGTGTCTGGATACGTTGCTATCGTCTCCCAGGAATAGACTGCGTCCGGTTTAGCGACATAATCATCCAGCGGAGTTGCCTACAACGACGACATCATCATCATCAGAATCAACCGAGTTTTAGAGACGAATTTCAAGTAGCTTCATATTTTCAAAAAATTTGAAACTATTCCCAAGACGATGTCAACAGCAATTACTCACCGGATGATCATTTATTAAGTCTCTGGTGATGATGATGATGATGATGACGACGATGATGATGATTGCAGAGCCGTAGCTAGGGGCGGGGCGGGGTTGGGGACTGCCCGGGTGCCGTCTTGGGGGAGGGTGCCAGAAACAATGCTTGATTTTATTCACGACGGGAGTTTTGCAGTTTTAGTTTTAGCAAGTTGAAGTTAAAAACGCCCAGTTGAAGACATTGCGCTATTATGACAGGCAAAAACACTGTATTCACTCCTCAGTCCTCAAGGAGGTGAAAAGTCTGATAAGCAAAAATAATAAATGGCCATCGACAGTTTTCAAACTATATTGGGGAGAAAAATTTATGTCATTACCCCGGACGCACAAATACTCTCGCTACGACTCTGGGCGATTGTGATAAAAACGATTTTAATTACCCACATTTGATCGAAATCTATAAAAACATTTTTATCCAACTTATTTGCTCAGCTGTTAATTAATTAGGCATGATGTGGTTTACCGCTGTAAGCGAAGTCAGAAACAGAAGGTTTAGTATAATTTTGAAATCCATTGCTGTCACTCGATTACAGAACTACTGACCACTGACTGTCGAATCGATCACAGACGACGTATCTAAGATGAAGCTCTCAAGGCCTTCTCAGACGAACCCAGGGAATCAACAGGTGGTCGGAAACAGCCACTTCTGATAACGCAACAATGTAAATGATATGTCATAGTCTGTGGTATTTTGGTGTCCTGAACACCAATATGACCATGAACATTTCTTATTAGCTCTCATCTTGAAGATATCTCATATTGATCATTTTCGATGTTCAATATTTAAATTTACCCAGTAAGACTGTAACAAAATGATAAAATCCTAAACAAACATAAGATTATGTAATATAAAATATGCATCAAATTGCATAATGCCACCATACCAACATCATTCAGAGTTTATGACATCATTTTCCGATTCAGTGCAGTACTACTGCCAGGCTGCTGCTGCTGCTGCTGCTGCTACTGCTGATGTAAGCTGACGTCAGCAGTGTACTATATAAAGGCCAGTCAGAAAGTTTGAGCATTTAAAATATTTCAGACTTCGTGGGAAGTTTAAGTTAATGTCACATGAAACTGTTATTATTTTATTCATTTAGTTAAAATACTAAGCACTAATGCCTCGAAAGTGCATAAATATTTCACAAACTGTTGCAGTCGGAGAGAAGACTATCGAGCACCCAGCTACGGTTGAAGCCGACAAAATCCCTCTGCCACCCCCTTCACATCTAACTAGGTTTTAGGCCTAATGAAGAATAGGTCCGTGAAGTCCATGGACCGGACTTCGCCAGCAACAATGGAACAAAGATACCGGGGAGAATGGAGGGGATGGCACAATGCTATTGCCATGCATTCTGTGTTATAAGGATAGAACAGAAAAACTATAGACCTGGCATTGCATTTTAACTGTCGTATTCGTGTTCAGCACAAAAAGATTAATTAGAAATGGATAAATTTATTTCTGTAACGTAACTTTTGTAGAAATGTGTTGTTCAGTGTGTATAAGAGATTTCCGTTGACATAGGCAGCATGCCAGCGGTTACACCCTGGATCACATGGAGAAGGTGTCACTGGGACTCCATTCGAGGAGGTCTACCTAGTACCTGATGCAGGTGAGCGTCCTGGCCTATGCAGGTGAGTGACCTGGAATATCAGGCCATTCCATCTTCTGTTTCTCTGTGGAGCCAAGGACTTTTTGGGAGTTATTAGTTGAAATGTAGGACACAAGGGCAGATAAATGGCCTTGAATAACAATTAACTCCTAAGGCTTCAAACCGATCAAACGGAAGCCGACAATGAAGGTCTCATTAAGGTCTCTCTCTAATTAACGCAACGTGTATTTAGAGAGGAAAATAGTTGACAAATGCTGGAATTTTACAGAACGCAACAAAGAAAGGCAAGAGATTGCGTCGTCTACA
>CM030868.1:12159304-12176804 GCA_018105865.1 Metaphire vulgaris
CTAATTGCTCAACCATTGAGTTCTAAAGACGCACTTCTTTTACTCCACACGGACGCTTAATGCAGATGAACACCCACACGCCTCAAATAATTGCGGCGCCTAGGTTTCCCGTGGCGTTAGGACTTAGGAGTGCTTTCAGTGGGGAAATTGCCGCATTAGAGACGCTGCTGCTGCTGCTGCTGCTGTTGGGCTCTTTCCAGAGGGGGTCCGTCTGTTGCTATTCTCACGAACCCTGGCCTCAGAGAAGCAACGCATCGTTTCTTCCTCCGCATCCGAGATTCGTGCATCTGTGGAATCATTTCAGTCGATGCAACAGGTGGTCGTGCTCTGTTAATAGAATAGAGATTCGCACTTCGTCCAATGTCCTTTGCGTTTCGTAGATTCTGCAAGAAAATGGCGGAACCAGAGGAAAATAATGTTTAGTTTGGACGAAAATTATTATTATTATTATTATTATTATTATTATTATTATTAGACAATTTTTATAGCGCAGTAGCAAGGCTGATGCATACGACAAGAGCGCTTACACACATCAATCATATTCAGAAAATACAGTAACAGTTGAAACAGCAATTGAATTCAAAGGTTATCTAGGAAAACGCGACTGTTAAATGCTGAGAGAGAGAGAGAGAGAGAGAGAGAGAGAGAGAGAGGCAGAGAGAGAGAGAGAGAGAGAGGCAGAGAGAGAGGGCAGAGAGAGAGAGGCAGAGAGAGAGAGAGAGAGGCAGAGAGAGAGAGAGAGAGAGAGTAATTGCAAAGGTTTTCACACAGGATCGCTCCCACATCACCACTTGAAGTAACGGTATTTTGTGTGATGTATGCAATGCAATAGATCTATTCGGGTGAGGTGGAAAAATAGAAGATATTATTTGACCGGCAAAAACCATCCTAGTTATTTTGGTTCCGATGCAACCCACGTGACTATTGTCTCCTGATCTTTGATGATGGTCCTGGTCCTCGTCTTCGAGAAACTTAATCTTTGCGTGTGGTTGTTAGCTCCCCCCGCCGGTGATTATGTACAATCGCACGTTTAATAGGAAAATGGCACACGTGACAGTGGCTATATTTGGTTAAATGGTGACAATGGGAACGGCCCCTCGTTTCCAATCGTTCCGCTGCTGTGGTAACAATGGGAACGCCTTAGTGACAATGGGAACATCGTATAGTAGCAATGGGAACACCGCAGTAGCAATGGGAACGCCGTTTCCCCACCAAATAACCACCAATTACAATCCTTTATTTTTGCCTCCAAGTGAGAACAGTGAATTGTCGCAGTGTCTTAGTCTCATTCATCTCTTTCATCTCTTCCTCTTTTACGACTTTTTAATAACAATCCACTTCAGTCACACCAAGTAAAGTTATTTGGCAAGTAATGATCTCTAATACGTCGATACACTGCTGCTGCTGCTGCTACTGATGACGACGACGATGACGAATACGACGATACACGACGACGACGACTGATGATGATGATGATGATGATGATGTTGTTGATGACGACGACGACGACGATGATGATGATGACGATGATGATGATGATGATGATGATGATGATGATGATGATGATGATGATGATGATGATGATGATGATGATGATGATGATGATGATGATGATGATGATGATGATGATGATGATGATGCTAAGAGCCCTTTCTGGACGAGACAGTGGCTGAGATGTTCCTTCCTTCGGCTGCGGCGGCGGCTGAGTAGGGAGGGATGGTGGTGGTGGTGGTGGCGGCGTTGGTGAGTGGTGCACTCGGTTGGCCGAGTGAGACGGCGTTGACGTCGCTGTGTCGTCGGCCTCTGGTGGTCCATCTGCAGGTGAGGAGCCTCCAGAAGGTTCGCCGGAAGTGAGCGTTGCATAAGGCGTAGCAGAGAGGATTGACGGTGCTGTTCAGATAACACAACCAGTACCCTACAAAGCAAGAAGACAAAAAACGACCGATCAGATAACGATCGGTCGGTAGCTGTCCTCCTCCACACGAAGACAAACTCCGATCGACTGATAATAATTAACATTAGAGACCTACACACACCTACAAGGAACCCGAAGATCAAGGAGACCAAGGGCCCAAGAGAGAGGGGAGAGAGGGAAAGAGAGCGGGAGAGATAGAGGATAAGGAAAAGGAAGAGAAGGAAGAGGAAACAAAAAACATTAGATGGAAAACAATACGCAATCTGCTTGCATTGTTACTCCTTCGATGAGCATAATAATAATAACTGTGGTGATAATATGAGCACACGATGTAAAGAGCAGAGACAGAGCATTATGAAAGAACACGATAGGCCAAAAGGCGCAATTGGTGTGCTAGGCCTTAGGTCGGCTGCTATCAACCGACGACTTCTATAGCGCATCTAAAACGGTAATTACTCATGTGGCTAAGTATTTGGATGGTTGGGTAGGTGAGGGGAGAGAAGGAGAAAGACAAAAAGGAAATAAATAAGATAAGTGAAGAATTTTGTCAGAGAAAATTCAAATCATGTTTGAGAGGAGGTAGAAGGCAATTCTATCTGATGCATATGTGAATGTGTGTGCTCAGTCGTTTGGGTTCAGTTGAAACGAAGGGTCAAAAGGTCAAGAGGTCAAGAGCAGTGGCGGCTCCACCGGGGGGGCCAGGGGGGGCCTGTGCCCCCCCTATTGAGAGCCTGGCCCCCCCCAGTGGCCCCCCCAGTTGGGACCCTATACTTAATGCTACATACATTAAACAACAAATGGTTGGCCCTCCATGATTAGAAGTTGCCCCCCAACGGCCCCCCCACTTGCCAAATCCTAGAGCCGCCACTGGTCAAGAGGGCGTTGTTCTATATTTAGCCTAACACTAGGTGACGACGTCACTGCTTTACGATAACAGAAGCATACCAATTAACAGAAGGAGGCGAGGAGAGAAAGAGGGAGAGAGGGAGGTAGGAAGGAAGAGAGAGAGAGAGAGCATGTTGAAGGAATTGACTGGAGATGGGTGGTGGTGATGGTGATGATGATGATACCTGCTTTGTTAATAAACAAGACAGTCGTCTGTAGCCATCTGTTGTAGAAGGAACGTAAACACAATTAGACAGAATCAAAGAAACCCGAAGAAGCAGTCTAATGATCAGGACGAGATGTCCAATGATAAAGACCTGTCTGTCTTTCCTTCAGCACTCGTCCTTCTAGGGGCTTTTCACCGGAGTGGAGGGGCCCCGGTCCCCTATTCAGGTCGTGATCGTGATCGGTCGTGAAATTCGTCCAAAACTAGGGAGTAGTAGTAGTAGTAGTAGTAGTAGTAGTAGTAGTAGTAGTAGCAGCAGCAGCAGCAGCAGCAGCAGCAGTAGTAGTAGTAGTAGTAGTAGTAGTAGTAGTAGACTAGTAGTAGACTAGTAGTAGTAGTAGTAGTAGTACTAGTAGTAGTAGTAGTAGTAGTAGTAGTAGTAGTAGTAGTAGTAGTAGTAGTAGTAGTAGTAGTAGTAGTAGTAGTAGTTGTTGTAGTTGTTGTTGTTGTTGTTCTTGTTGGGGTAGTGGAGTAGGTAGGGGATAGTATTAGATCGAGGAAAACGCACCAGACAGCACACTTAAAAGCGTTTGAGACGACGACCTTTTCTGCTCGTCAAGACTTTTGCGCCGAAAAATGTGTAACTGCCCTCTCCCCAGTCCCACCCCCCTCCCCCATTCTGGAATCCTGGCGACGCCACTGATTCAGAATGAAAGCGGCTGACGAGAAAAAGAAAGACGCTTTTCGGAAGATTGCGTCTTCAGGCTCTCTGGCGACGACTGCATCAGACGACCAAACGAATCGAAGAACATTGGGGGGTGGGGGAGGGGGTAGCGGTGGGGGGCATTTGAGTGTCTTTTTTCATACGAACCGAAGTTGTAGAGATCTTCGTTGATGGATCCCGGCCAGAAGACGTTGACGAGGGTGAAGACGTTGTACGGGGTCCAGGTGACGACGAACGCCAAGAGGACGGCACTCAGGGTCTTTGCCGCCTTCCTCTCCTGCTGCTGCCCTCCTCCTCCTCCTCTCCTCTGCACCTGATTATCTCCTCCTCCTCCTCCTCCTCCTCCCTTCGTCTGAGGCAGAAGCGTGTCGGTGGTGTTGGGGGCGGCGGTTGTTGACCTCTTGACCCCAGATGAGCGGAGGGCAGCGGGGTCAAAAGGACGTCGTCGGGTCGACGACCAGGCGGGTCCAACCCCCGCAGAACAAGAGTCGTCGATCGGAAGAGAAAGGCAATCGATCTCCTCTTCAGCAGTCATCGGCTCTCTTTCCCTCAGATACCACGGCCCCTCCTCCTCCTCCGTCGCTGCTTCTTCCAGGTAAGACACGTTGTCCTCCTCCTCCTCCTCCTCCTCGTCATCGTCGTCAGGTGTGCTCCTGTCCTCCTCCTCCTCCTCCTCCTCCTCCTCCTCCTCCTGCCCTGTCTCGTGCCGTGTCGTGCTTCTGTCGTGACCGACGATCGACGGAGATTGGGCGTCCATTTCGTCGGATCCGTTCCGACGAAGGAGGTCAGTTTGACAATCGACCTCCGCCTGACCCTTTGACCTCGTCTCACCTGAATCTACGTCAGAGGTGAAGGGAAGGGGAGGACGGGGGGAGGGACGCTCCACTTCGTGGTAACCGCTGTTCCTACTTCCGGTGCAGAAGCGCTGTTGCGCCATCTGGCGTCTAGGAGTTGAAGAGTCGTTCCCGTTTTGTCTCGGTCTGATCCTCGCCTTGTGGAGGAAGTGAGGAGTGGACGCTCTCAAAGTATGACCTTGACCTTGACCTTGGCAACTGACATCCGCCGGTCGCTCCACTGCTTCCATTCCCCCTCTTCTCCTTTCCCTTCTCCGCCACCTCCTCCTCCTCCTCCTTCCGCTTTGAAGTATCTGCTGCCGTGCTTCGGTTGCGTTCGCGACTTCCCGACTTTACTTCCGGTGGACGAGGAAGCCGCTTCCTGTCCTGCCTTTGGACTTCCGGTGGCTCTGAACTGGATCGGATGCAGGTACTCGAGCTGCTTCCGTCGTTTCTCCGTCGCCAGGTAGATCCTGAAGTAGACGACGAACATGATGAGGACGGGGAGGTAGAAGGCAGCCACCGCGGTTAGCACGGTGAGTGACTGGTTGGTCGCCAGGAACTGGATGAAGCACTGGTCGTCTGGAACCTTCCGGACGCCTTCGATGTAAGGCCAAGTCCAGATCCACGGGTCCAGAGCAGGGCCGATATGCCCCACGCGACGGCGATCAGGGCGGCCGCCTTACGGGGGGTCCTCTTGGCCCGGTAGGAGAGGGGTCGGGTGACGGACAGATAGCGGTCGAAGCAGATGATGAGGAGATTGGCCACCGATGCGTTGCTCATCGTGTAGTCGATGGACAGCCAGGCGTCGCAGACGAATGGTCCCAGCACCCAGTGACCCATCAACAGGTAGGCGGTGCAGAGGGGCATCGAGACGCACCCGATGGCGAAGTCGGCGACGGAGAGACTGAGCAGGAAGCAGTTGCCGATGGTCTGCAGCTGCCTGTCCATGCGGAACGAGATCATGACCATCAGGTTCCCTCCGCAGGTCACGAGTGACAGGACGCCGACGACCACTGACACGACGACCGTCTTGACGAGTGACGTCAGAGCAACGTCGCCACCGCCGCCGGACGTGACGTCAGCATCGTCGACGACCACTTCCGTTCCGTTGCTAGCGATTACGTCACCGGAAGAAATAAATCCGGAGACGGTTAGGTTCAGGCGTAAGATGGTGGCAGCCATGTTCCATCCGTCGGCTGATCTCTTTCGGTGCGTAAGAAGACCAATTCGGAAATGAAAGCGCAGAATCTCATATACACTGTAGCTTCTCTTAATCAGATTCGATCGGCAGTTGGCGCCAAAGACAGTCGTCTGCTGCTGCGTCGTCGTCGTCGTCGTCGGGCATTGTCTTGATTGACAGGCGATGTTTCCAATCTTAGCCAAACGATCGCTCAGTTTAGACGGTTGTCTCTTAGCAGAAATCCCTCTCGGAGTGTCCGACCGAAGACCGAAGACGAATTCTTTGTGCGAAGCCGTTCCTAGATCAATTTAAGAGGGAAAGCCATTGCACGGGGCCTTTCATATATATATATATATATATATATATATATATATATATATATATATATATATATATATATATATATATATATATATATATATATATATATATATATATACAGAACAGACAGAGACAGACAGACAGAGACAGACAGAGACAGACAGACAGAGACAGACAGAGACAGACAGAGACAGAAGACACAGACAGACAGAAACAAACAAACAGACAGACAGATAGAGACAGGAAGACAGAAAGATACAGAGAAAGACAGACAGACGGAGAGAGACAAGACACAGAGAGAGAGAGAGAGAGAGAGAGAGAGAGAGAGAGAGAGAGAGACGGAGAGTTGGAGGGAATGATGTCATCTAGTGAAGCTTCTGGCGGTTACCATGGCGACCGTAACGAACGGGCAACTGCAGACTAAGTCACGTGATCGTCGTCTTCTCGGTTTTGTGGAAGAGGCCTCGAGTCCAGGACTTCCTCGAAGGAGGAGGAGGAGGAGGAAAAAGATGAGGAGGAGAAGGAGGAGGGGTCAATTGGGCGCCGGTCAATCGGCATCCGCTGCCTCTTTCCACGTCTGTCACTTCGTCTGTCTTTTTGCTTGTCCGTCTCTCTCTCTCTCTCTCTCTCTCTCTCTCTCTCTCTCTCTCTCTCTCTCTCTCTCTCTCTCTCTCTCTCTATTTAGCTATCTATCTATCTTTCTGTCTGTCTGTCTGACTGACTGTCTGTCTGTCTGTCTGTCTGTCTGACTGACTGACTGACTGACTGTCTGTCTGTCTGTCTGTCTTGTAGTTAGATTCTTCAACGACACCAAGAGAAGAGAGAATGTTTCAAAGGGGTCGAATATTCCATTAAACGGAAGTCAAGAGACGCAAACAAAAGGCACTCAAAGTCACCGACAGATGCAAGCAGAGGGAGACAGAACAAGACAGGCATACGCAAACAGGCAAGAGGACAAGGAAGACCAATGGAAAAGAATCAAACAGACAGAAGACCAGACAACAATTACAAAGACAGCGTCCACTGAAGAGTTCTTGATGAAGCGACTGACTGTTGGACGGTTTTTCTCCAGTTCATTGTCCGCAGATAAATTAAAAATCGGATTGCAATGGATTGGATTCCTCTCATAACTAATCCTCAAATTCATATCGTTTATAAAGAATCCAGAAGTCCACACTCTTAACCTAAAATAATAAATAAATATGTGTGTATCAAAATTAATTAATTAATAATAAATCATAAAATAGTAAATTATAATAAATAAAAATTTTTCTCTTAAGTCTCTGATACGAAATTTTTCTCAATTATCGATTACGCCGATACATTTTCACTCACAACTGGTCAAAATATGATCGGGATTCGAGTGACCACTGACCACGGGACCACCATTACACGATCCAGCTGACACCGAATGATCTGTGAGCGTAATTGATGTAACTGATCAGTAACTGCGTTCCTCAATTGGGTGCGATTACATCGATTACGCTCATGGAAAGTCCCAAGTTACTGCTTCACCGAGTCAACAACAAAATAGAAACAGAATGACTGACGCGGACAAAGACGAAGACGGGTAAACGGACAAAGAACAGGACAGAATGTCCATCGTGAACGACCGCTGCCATTGGAGACCGTTGCCATTGGAGATCAGATCCATTTCGACCGATCATGATCCAAACGAATGATCGCAAGAGATGTTTGCCCATTCGTGCACTCTTAAGCAGGTAGGCGGTGCTCAGTGGCGGCTCCACATGGGGAGCCCGGAGGCCAGCACCCCTATTGCATGCCTGGACCCCCAATGGCCCCCTGTTGGGACCCTATACTTACTACTACATATCTATCAACAAATGGGGTTGGCCCCATGCTTAGAAGTTGCCATCCCAACGCCCCCCCACCCACTTTCAAAATCCTGGAGCCGCCACTGGCGATGCGGAGGGACATAGAAGCGCAGTCGACGGTAGAGGCCTACATGTAATTCCCTCGAAGGCCCATTCGTGGTCCTACCCTAGGTCTGTTGGCTATCTGATGCGGAATTCGTTTTGAGAGATCGAACTCCCAGATATAACATACTCGCTCTTCACGAATGAAAGAGCCACGAATGAGAGACAAGAGAACAACAGAAGATGGAGAATTCAGAGCAGAAAGAGAGGAGGAGAGGAAGAGAGAAGGAGAGGAAGAGAGGAGGAGAGGAAGAGAGGAGGAGAGGAAGTGAGGAGGAGAGGAAGAGAGGAGGAGAGGAAGAGAGGAGGAGAGTAAGAGAGGAAGAGAGGAGGAGAGGAGGAGGGGAGGAGAGGAGGAGAGGAAGAGAGGAGAGGATGAAAGACACGAAAGTGGGAAGAGAAATGACAGGGAAAGAATTAAAGTCCAGGTGTCGAAACCATGGAGTTATTATTAGAGGAGACGGCATTACGTCATTTCTAACCAGGCTGCGTGAAGCCAGTTAGGCTAAAAATAGCACCTCCATTGTTAGCGGCCAATGTGGTTGAATCGGACGTAACTGAAAGTTGGCAGTTGATCTGTTATTTCTAGGATTTTGAATTTGGGGGTGGTGTCCCATTTTAAGTCTCTCCCAGGAAAAAGACTGACAAAAAGGTCATCTGACAATAAAAGTTTGGGGAGGGGTGTCCTCCATTGGGGGAGGGGGTGTTCAGAGCTAATTAGTATCCATTTTGCATTGTCACATTACCAAATTTTGGGGATGTCGACCTCAAATGGGGTGGTGGTGTTGAGGGGTGTTAGGAGGGTGTAAAAATATCCTTGGAAGGGGGTCAGAAATTGCCCAAAAATTGTTGACATAATTAATGGACAGCCCCATGCCTTATTGAAAACACGATTAATGTCATCCAATAGGCTGTCCACTTGCTATTTTTCAAACACAAATTTCGAACAATAGCATCTTAATTCAGTGGTGGCTCCATAGGGGGCCTGGGGTCGTCCCTATTGAGTGCCTGGCCTCCCAGTGGCCCCTGTTGGGACCCTATACCTAGGTCCTAACAACAAACGGTAGGCCCCCATGATTAGAAGCCTGCCAAATCCTGGAGCGATCTGATCCGCCTTATTGAGTGCCTGGCCCCAATGGCCACCCTGTTGGAACCCTATACTTAATACTACATACCTAACAACAAGCGGTAGGACCCCTGATTAGAAGACCACAACACCCCCACCACTTGAAATCCTGGAGCCTCCACTAATCTGAATCTCCATTTTCATTACATACTAATAAAAAGTTCTTAGATCGTTGATAAAACATATCCGCAGCTATTCCCCATGGTTCAGCTGATGATTTTTGGGTCTACCAATGTGGCTGCCGTTTGGGAATTTCCCAAATAGTTGGCTTCAGCCAAATGACGTAATGCCGTCTCCTCTAATAATAACTCCATGGTCGAAACTAAACAGCGAAGAAGAAGAAGAAGAGAATGAGTGTGTGTGTGTGAGAGAGAGAGAGAGAGAGAGAGGATGATAGGATGATGGAAGATGTTTTCAGTCAGATTCTTTCTACTGAGAATTTCAATGATAGAGAGAGAGTGTGTGTGTGTGTGTGAGAGAGAGAGAGAGAGAGAGAGAGAGAGAGAGAGAGAGAGAGAGAGGTTTTTTTCAGTCAGATTCTTTCTGGAAATTTCAATGATAGAGAGTTAAAGAGAGAGAGAGAGAGAGAGAGAGGAGAGAGAGGATGATAGGATGATGGAAGATGTTTTTCAAATTCTTTCTACTGAGTAATTTCAATGATAGAAGAAGAGAGAGAGAGAGAGAGAGAGAAAGAGAGAGAGAGAGAGAGAGAGAGGATGTTTTTCAGTCAGATTCTTTCTACTGAGTAATTTCAATGATAGAGAGAGTGTGTGTGTGTGTGAGAGAGAGAGAGAGAGAGAGAGAGAGAGAGAGAGAGAGAGAGAGAGAGGGTGATAGGATGATGGAAGATGTTTTTTCAGTCAGATTCTTTCTACTGAGTAATTTCAATGTTAGACGTGAAATCAAAAGAAACTTCTTAAGCAATGTTGACGTCCAAAGGGGTTTCGATTGACTCTTCGCTTCCTCCTCCTCTTCCCCCTCTTCCTCCTCTTCCTCCTCTTCCTCCCCCTCCTCCTCTTCCTCCTCCTCCTCCAGACGCAGACTTCTGCACTCAACAACCTCTTCAGCAGCAGCAGCAGCAGCAGCAGCAGCAGCAGAGAAGTGCAAAGTGACCAGGATGCATTGCGCCACAGCTAATGACGTCATAATAGTGTGTTTCGGTGGCTGTCTCGGTTGAGCGTCAGCTCTTAAATCGGGAGATGTTCCATCGACCCGGGTTCAAACCCCGGACGGTCAGAGACTTCATTTCTTAGACAGTCATGTGTACGCCAGCACGTAGTGGAAGTTAAAATGGTTTACGTAATGTGCCAGGGTTAGCTGTGCTCTGATTTGTTAGCAGCGATAGGCAGTGAAGCTGGAGCAGCTGTCTAACACGAAGAGCCGCTATGATAAATGCCTGACAAAGCAGCTGCACACAACTATCAAAGCATGCATAACAACCAGTTGGTCACAGGGACACAGAACAGGACAGAAGGCGATTGACTCACTCCAGGGTTGTATCAGAGAAAAAGCTGCTTTGATTCGTAGAAATCCAAAGTTACCAGCGCCGAAGAAACTAACGAGAAATTAGATTACTCTACATTCCATGAAGAGTTTTGATGAGGAGGAGAGAGAGAGGGGGATTCTGAACGAGTGGACAGTGGCGACTGGAACTGAGGAGTGGCGGACAATGGAGACGCTGGAATCTTGACCTACAAGGGCACCTGATGAAAGGTCAATGAACTCTGACACAGGTTCAAGGACACAGCAGAATCACTCATCTCTCTGTCTGTCTCTGTCTCTGTCTCTGCCTCTCTCTCTCTCTCTCTCTCTCTCTCTCTCTCTCTCTCTCTCTCCTGGTCCCAGAACAGTTCTTAAACGTCAAAGACACGCTCTTGTGTAGAAAGAGGATAAGACTGAGGAGAAGTAGAAGAAGAAGAGGAAGAAGAGTAGGAGGATGGGAAGGAGGAGGAGGAGGAGGAAGAGGAGGAGGTAGAGGAGGAAAAAGAGGAAGGGAGGAGTAGGAGGAGAAGGAGGAGGAGAGCAAGTGGATGAATTCATCAAATGTTTGGCTCCCTTCGGTCGATTCGATCGTCTTTTGTCCATGGAGTCTTTTTCCAGTTCTTTCCGTTGGAATATTCGCTTCGCCGAATTCAGTGGAAGACTCCTCTTTCCTTATCTCTCCTCCTTCTCCCCCTCCTCTTTCTCCTCCTCCTCCTCCTCCTCCTCTTTCCTTTAACGCCCCATATATATTCCCATTTCTTCCACTCGCTGCTTCTGTCCACTCCATAAAATCAATCGACTGACATTCTGTGAGAAAGAAAAAGAGAACGTTTGGAGAAAATCATAAAAATTAATAGAAGTCAAGGAAATACAAAAAGGTCCAGGGAAGAATAGAGGTGGAGACGGAGAGACGGAGGGAGACAGAGAGGGACGGAAGGATATAGAGGGAAAGAGGGAGAGCAAATGGAGCGAAGGATAACCATCGAGGCTTTACGTCATCGTTGCGTCATACTGGTTTTATCTTCGCTAATCTTATAAGAGCTGTCAGTCAAATGCGGTCCCTGTCGATCGAAATGTTCTACTCAATAGATCGATTATTAATCGATAATTAGATTATTAGTCATTTCCTGTTAAATTTAACGAGCTCAGCACACAAATTGAGCGAAGTTAGGATAGCCATCGAGAAGAAGTGTCAGTCTCTTGCTCGGCTGTCCCACTCACATGAGAACACACTATTTCATGTATACCGCTGCAGTCCAGGGACGTCATTTGGGAGTGCAGGTGGCCGTTGCCCCATGATTTTCAGGGGAAAAATTTTTTCGCGAATTTTTGTGCTTATAAATTCATTGTGTTCTCAATTGTTTTTTCATAATTTTATTACAATCACTGGTATGTATTATGTAGTATCGTATGTAGCATGTAGGCTACTATGGACAAAAACCAATTTGCATACTGCATAGGTATTTTAAAAAATACTGCCCTGCCTTGCAGTCGAAAGTCCCCTCCTCTGGAAAATAATGAAATGACGGCCCTGCTGCAGTCCCATTACAAGGGCTACTACCTTTAAAATCACCGCAGAGGTGCCAGCTGTACTTGCTATACTCCATGAAATTCAAAAGCTGTTCTAAGTTTTAATAATATAATATAATATAACAAGGTTTAAAGTGGTTCAGTAGGGACTGCCCTGTGTGAGAACCACTGTTTTCCTATGTCTCTTTTATGTAGACAGCATGCGCTACTGGAATGGATGGAAGACGATTTCCATTATCTTACGTTAATGCTCAGTTTCGAAGAGTCTACAAATATAGTCTCCATTCTTGTGGATCATAGGCTATTCTTTAAAAAAATTCATAAAGGCCCTCAATATCGGGACAGAATATCAGAATACCTTCCTTTCTGAAGAAAGGCTCCAAGTGCTGGTGGCGCTTGGGATATCCCACAAAGTCTGAAATATGTTTAATTCTATTCTATTCTATTGTATTCTAAGAGACGATTTATATAGCGCAGTAACATGCTCAACCCTTCTGACCGGCCTTTATATATAGTACGCTACGGGCGTAAGCTTACTCCAGCAGCAGCCTACTCCATTGCATCGAAAAACGATGCAATAAACTCTGGATGATGATGTGCTTATGATGGTATATTATGCAATGTGTTGCAATATTACATCGTTTAAGGCTTATTTAGCATCTTGTTACAAAACCAAGAGAACTTGAAGATCAGCGCCCTTTTAAACGCTTTGAGAGTGACATCAGATTCTAGAAGTCACTCAATTGACAATGTCAAATGTGTCGCATATATTCATTCGCATGGTATCCAATCCCATGTTAAGCATTCGCATATACCTATCCATTCCCATGGTATCCAATCCCATTCACATATACCTATCCATTTCCTTGGTATCCAATCCCATGCTAAGCATTCGAATATACCTATCCATTCCCACGGTATCCAATCCCATGCTATCCTATTCGTTTTCAGTTCCGTTTGACTTAATTAAGTACGCTGTATAACTGTCTTCAACAGCCGCATTCTGCTTCTTTGTTTTGCTATCGACTGAACTTCTTTGAAATGTCTGTCAGCATTCGTGATTTTTTTAAAGTAGGCCTATAAACAGCGCTCTATAACAACGCGAAAACCTATATCAGGAGACAATCATCTGCATCAATCAATCAATCAACCAATCAATCGATCAATCGATCAATCAAATCAATCAATCGATTGGTGAACTAAATCCTCGCAACGTTGTAAGATGCAAAGAGAAATTGAAACTCTTACAGGCGTCATTACGTGAACACGTGACCCAATCTCTTATTCATCATCTTCGGTTCTCCCGACAGACATAGAGCTTTTAAACTTCGGTCGTCGATGGTGAAGATATCTATGGTCTCGGGCCAAAGATTGGATCATTTCGACAATCACCACTGTCTGTCTGTCTGTCTGTCTGTCTGTCTGTCTCTCTGTCTGTCTGTCTGTCTCTCTCTGTCTCTGTCTGTCTCTCTGTCTCTCTCTCTCTGTCTCTGTCTGTCTGGTCTGTCTGCAAGTCGACCCTCTCTCGTCGGGAGCAAGTCGACCCGTCGGGTCAGTGAAAGAAAGAACGAAATAATCAAGTCTTCAAATCGTTTGATATCCAAGGAACGGAGGAGAGGGAAGAGGGCAGGAAAGGGAGACGGAGAAAAGACTTAAGAGACGAGATTAACACGACTTTCGGACTCGAAGACAGTTTCGCCAAAGCCCCAGTTAAAACCCAGGCTGGGCTTTGTTAAGGGGCAAACGGAACGGAGAAAAAGAGACAGGGACAGATAGACAGACGGACGGACAGAGACATAGCAGAGAGACAGAAGGAAAGACTCCGAAAGAGGGAGAGAGAGGCGATTGAAGATATCCATGACTTTCCTAGCACAGTCATGCGTTTTTGTTTTCTCTAATCAATACAGCGTTGGAATTTGGGAGTAAACTGAATCGAATACTTCACAGCGATCATCTTCAGCGCAACTTTCAGATCATGATCAAGATCATTTCTAAGCCAACTCACCCAGTGCCCAATGGTCAATCTAAGATGGCCATGATAAGGATTGAGTGGGGGGGGGGGGTGACTGAAGAAATGCACATGCACACACTCTTAGCAGACGGAGTCAATATAGCTGCGTTCAAGGGAATGTTTTCAGTCTAGATTCGCTTTAGCTTAATCGATCGGTGCACGAAAGGACTGAGCGAGAGAGAGAGAGAGAGAGACAGACAGACAGACAGACAGACAGACAGACAGACAGACAGACAGAGACAGAGACAGACAGACAGACAGACAGAATCTCGCATATGCCAACTAAAGTAGCTGCAAAGTTAAACCAAGTAAGAGAAAGTCAATTATTATCGTCTTAATTAATCGTCATTAATTGTCTTTGACCATCATCAACTTTGGTTGCTGATTGGACGGACAGAGAATCAGTTCCTCGTTTGGCGCAATTGTCTAAGTCTCTAAGACACAGGAATTCAGTTTCACGAAGGGACACTATTTTCTGTGACCGATGCCCAAAGACCAGGTGCCTAACGTTTTGAAGTTAAAAATATATTTCACAGGAAATTGAAGCAGGTATGTTTAAAAAAAGTATTTAACAAATATGTTTTATATGTATTAGAAAAAGGTAGGCCCCTATTCATCGTTTCAGTATCTTCGTGGGAAATTTCACCGCCCGCGGGCCGGATCTAGACCGCGGGCGGCCATTTGAATGTCCTTCGTCTAAAGAATACAGTAGATGCCTAAAAGAAGGCGGTTAACATAGGCCGATCACCTTTCGAGCGAATTCCTATGGCGGATAAATTGGAAACTAAATTGACATTGAGATCAATTCTTGAGAAAAGGTTTCCCTTGGCGACGGATTTGGAAACCAATTGGCGATTAATTAATTACTTCTCATCAGTGAAAGACAAATGCAAATGATTAAATTAGTAATTCTTATAAACGAATCAGTTAAATAATTAGTTAATTAATTAATTAGACAGGCCTACAGTTAGTCAATTTAAGTCGTTCAAAGTGTGTGTGTGTTTCTCTCATGTGCATAATAATTACAATAACACAGCACACGCGTAAACTAATTGTCAGTGTGTAAAACACGAACGCCGACCCAGTGTCCTCCCCCCGCCTGACCAGAAGCTATTCTCCTGTACACCCTCATAGATCCTCTCCCTGCAAAGGCGTTGTTCGACTGGGTGTGGATGTGGCTTCACAGCTGCTGCCGAAGTGTCAGTCTGCGTGTTTCGACGGCGGCGGCGGCGGCGGGCGAGAGTCCTGCCAGCTCAGTGGCAGCCGCACGACTTAACGACCATGTTGCGGTACTTTTTGAGGATGACGTTCGAGTTGTCGTCGAAGTAGAGCACCGACAGTCCGGCGAGCTTCGTCGGGGCACAGCAGGGCTTCGGAACGGTCGTCGGTTTGATGAGATGCGCCATCTTCTGAACGATCGCGTGGTTTGTGGCGTTGTGTGCGTGCAGCGACGACACGCAGTCCCCGTCGCAGTAGTTGGCCCCGTAGCCCTCGGGGGCTATTATCCAATCCTAAGGTTGATCAATCGACCAGTCAATAATATTATGTCCCGTCAAAACACAACTGGATAAACCAGTGTTTATTCTAGGCCTGTTTGGGGGTGGGGGGGATTCCCCCCGAAAGTCTTAAAATTCCCCTTCACACAAACAAATCTGTATATGTTGGCTTGGGGGATGGAAATACTCCCTAAAAAGCGTGAAGAAACAAATCTTGTCCCCCAAACATTTCAAACTCCCTCCCCCAATGTCAAGGTGGCTAGAACAAACACAACTGGATAAACACAGACGAATATTTTGATTACTATTTTGGCCTCAGTTCCAGTAAACTGTCTAATCTAATCTAATCCTGAACTCCTATGGCGCCATCTCATAATCAGTGGCGGCACCAAGAGAGAAAACATACTGATGGAGCCCCCTTCAAGTTGAGAAAATCCTAAGAAGGAAAAAAAGTGCGCCGCTCTGTCCATTATGGCGCCCGCTCATTCGTCATTCGACTTGTCGAATACCCTGACAAGCAAAAAAAGTCATCACCCGTAGCAAGCGGAACGCCCTACCTTAAACCAATTTTGGCGCCCCCACCTCGGCGCCCGGGGACACCTGTAACCCCTGCCCCTTTAGATCCGCCTCTGGTCATGATAATGCATAGAAACATCAGGCGATGGAACATCAAATCAAATTCTCACAAGTTCAAGGTCAAATCCAGAAAATTGTTAGTTCCGACTGCCAGATACAGCAGATGGACGGTCCATGGTGGTTAAGCCGGGCGAAAAAGAGGGACCTTTAATCTAAATCCTGTTCTGTTCAGTTAGAGTTTTAAAGGATGATCGCTTTCGTTGTCTGATTCTTACTAATGCTTACTTACTTACTTATTTAGCAGCCAAGAGGTCAGCTTTCTAGATTGTCAGTCGTAAGGCCCGGGTTCAAACCCCTCGGCCGCGACAAAAGCTTGGCCGCCCTCTCACAAACCCCCATTCACAATTATTGAGTTTACTCGGTGAAAGAAATTGCGTCGAGGGAACGGCTGGCAACCGATGCCGTGAAAAACTTAAGGCGCTAACTCTTTATGCAGTCTGCTAAACGAGCAAAAGAGTAGAGGCGCCACCTAGCGTTACCTTAGTAACTAGTATTCAACGGTACACTTAATCGGAAGAGTTAATCACTCGCCCACAGCTGGACATAATTACTAGTATGCAATTGGGTACTTACTGTTATGCAACTGGGTACTTACTTGCCACTTGAGGTCTTTGAAAGAGACTTTTAGCGTTCGCAGCTGACATTTGAGGGCGTGTTTATTAAAATCTGAAACAAACCCAAAGATATTCTTAAATACGAATATTCTGCAAAATTCATGAATAATTCTTATATACATATATATATATATATATATATATATATATATATATATATATATATATATATACGTGTGTATATAAATTATATGCTTTCTAAATGCCTTATACATTAGAATGAAGTGGCGCTATAGGAGTTGATGAATGAATGTGTTTCCAGTGAAACATAGGCCTAGTCGTTAGGGTAAACTCGAATGGAAAAGTGGGAGTCAACCCCCCCCCTGCTTTCATCTTTCCTATGGACCTGGTAGCCTCTCAAAGAGTGGGGGAGAGGGGGCTCTGGAGTCCAGATGCCTAAGAGGAGACGGCCAAACGCCTACTTCGGTACGCTTGGTGGTCGTCGCTCATGACGTTCGCTTCTTGTTGCCTGCTCTTTCTTGCGTTTCTTCTGTTGTCGTCTGTCGACCTCTTGTGTCGTGTGTTGCCTGTTGCCACCTGTTGCATCGTCGGAGCGGCGTCTGGATTGTTCTTGAAAAACGCCACCAAAAACACCTGTTTATCAGGTGAACTGCTCTCTCCGGCGGCGATTCCGACGGAAC
>CM030868.1:12181804-12199304 GCA_018105865.1 Metaphire vulgaris
CAGTGACTGTAGTGAGAAGCGGCGAGGAAGACTCGGACTTAATCAGAGTTGCGAATCGTGGTTTAGTTGTCAGGCAGCCTGTGCTTGTGTGCGTGTGTGTGCGCGTGTGAGTGAATGAGGGGTGATTAGTGGGTGTTGACGGTGGGATGCATAGGTGTTGAGTGAGTGTCAGTGGCCTCGAGGGATCTTGGCAGTCGGTGGGTGATCTTCGGTTTCTGCTTTATCTCTTCACCGGCAGCAGTTGACTTCCAAGGGCAAACGAATCAGATTCCGAATCCGGTCTTAATACTCTTCTAAAACCTCATCCGTTCAAGTTGCTTAGTTGATCTCTCGTCTCTCTCTCTCTCTCTCTCTCTCTCTCTCTCTCTCTCTCTCTCTCTCTCTCTCTCTCTCTCCCGACCTCTGTCTGTCTGTCTAGACAGTCTGTCTGTCTCTGTCTCTCCCTCTCCGTCTCTCTGTCTCCGTTTCTGTCTGTCTGTTTCTGTGTCTCTTTCTCTAGCTCCTTTTCCCACCTGTAATGCATTCTTACTATACTTCAGGTGTGTGTCAAATTGTCAATTAAGCATCAAGTATGATTAAATGGCTTTAGTAGTAGTAGTAGTACGGTAGTAGTAGTAGTAGTAGTAGTAGTAGTAGTAGTAGTAGTAGTAGTAGTAGTAGTAGTAGTAGTAGTAGTAGTAGTAGTAGTAGTAGTAGTAGTAGTAGTAGTAGTAGTAGTAGTAGTAGTAGTAGTAGTAGTAGTAGTAGTAGTAGTAGTAGTAGTAGTAGTAATAATAGTAGTAGTAATACCTAGTAATATACCCGTGGTCGTCGTTGTCGACAGAGTCGTTGTCGACTGATGATCGTTGGATGTCTATGGTTATCTTTTCCGTTGGTCTTTTTGTCTTCGGGTATTTGTAGATTCGAAGCACTGCTCCTGTGAGGATATCGGACTCGGAAATCTCATTCAATTCAAACCGACATCTGACGACCAAACTGCCACTGCTGCTGCTGCCATTGTCACTTGCTAAAACAACAACAATAATCCAATATAATAATAATAATAATAATAATAATTATATTATTATTTATTATTATTATTATTATTATTATCTATAATATTAAGATCCTTATCTGTATGTCTCTCTGTCTGTTACCTTCAAGCGTTCTGATTGGTTGACTATTGGTAGACAGTTTAGTCCTTACGTCGCGATGCGTTGGTGGGCGATGTTCGAAGACGACGTTGCTATTGGTAACCAAACGGTTTAGTCGCAGAAGCGTTTGACGAAGCGTACGTTCAATTGTTCATTGCAGCGTCATAATGTGTACAACGTCGAGATGCGTTGGTGGGCGTAGTTTGAGGAAGTTGCGCAATTTTAACGTACACAAAAAATGCGTGTACAGCGTCACAAATGGTCACAGTTGCGTGATTTTAACGTACATAGGCCTAATTATTACGTGGCGCAGAGCTTGGCTAGGTGGCGTATGTACAGTACATCATTGAAATGTTGTTCAGCATGAATTCAATGATTGGGTATTAGGTATAGGTATTGGATTAGTATTATCCTGCACTGCGAGCGAAGCGAGAGCGAGCGAAGCGAGCATCTTTCTAGTTATTATATTATTATCATTATCATTATCATTATTATTATTATTATTATTATTATTATTATTATTATAACGTGATTTCAAGTGGTTTAGGAGACTGAGTTAGAGTGGATGAAAATCGCTATAATAATAACTTTCAGCATTTTGTAATTTAATGACCCAGTTTACCCAGATAAATTTTGAACCCGTTTATTGTTTCTCCTGTTGCTGTCTTTTCGTTCAAACTGATCCATATAACCCCTGCCCTATGCCAGGGTTACTCAAATGGCATGGTTCTTATTTCAGCCACTATAACATACATTATGAAGAGGTCTATACTGTATGTATGTATGTATGTATATATATATATTTTTTTTTATATATATATATATATATATATATATATATATATGTGTCTGGACTGGTTTGCCAAGGTGTTGATGTCAATTAAACTTGGTCCTTTTGGTTCGGATCCCAGTCGTGTCTCGATAGAAATGTACGGCCCATCTGCACGCAAACAATTTGAGTAGCCTAAAACTAGAGAATTTTTCTTTCTTGGACACACCGTCTGCTTAAACAATTTCCATTTGTGGACTCTTGTGCTGCTATAGTGTGCTAATGTAAAGAATCGATCGTATGGCACGTCTACTTTCCCAGTCATTATTTCGTATGTTTCTATCAAATCCTCTCACTCACTCACTCACTCACTCACCACTCACTCACTCAATCACTCACTCACTCACTCAATCACTCACTCACTCACTCACTCACTCACTCACTCACTCACTCACTCACTCAATCAATCACTCACTCACTCACTCACTCTCTCTCCTTTCAAATGTTGTCTTGGTAAAAAATGGATTCCCTGCATGAACCAGACATGGACAATTGGACATAGGTTGGGTCCACCCATGGGTTCGGTCGGATTGGGCCAGAAATTTTCATGCTTATGGTGGTTTGAGTTGGGTCAAAAAGCAAATCATGATTTAAGATATTGTAATGTATTACGGTGGATGGCGTTGAAGAGAAAGATCGAGGGCGATTTGTCAGCGCCGTCTGACTCGAGAATCGACCGGGAACCAGTCGGACATCATCCTATCATCGATTCTCACTGCATTCAGAGCGCCCGTATACAGCTCCATCGTAGGCGCCGTGATCTTGGGTGGAAGGCCAATGGAATGCATCGGCGCCCCATAGACAGTCTGATTCGCGGTCCACAGAGTCGAAAGCCGCTCGAAGATCGACAAACGCTGTTCATATTGGTTGTCTCGGAATTCCCTCCTTGTCTGGGAAACCAGGTTGAGAGTCCAGTCTCCATTAGCGTCGCCACGGGGAGAGGGGGCAAATGAGGGCAACTGTTCCCCCAGCCTGGCCCAGACAACCTACCAGATACGCGCAAATCCAGTAAGAAAGTTATTTATGGAGGGTGGGGAGGTGGGTAAGGAATCTGACACGCCAGCCCCTTTTGCTCCCCAACCAAAAATTCCTGGTGACGCCACTGTTCGGAACTCTCTTGAAATTCGCAAAAATTCAAAGTAACGCAAAGCCTTGAAGAAATTTGCAGTTAGTTCCTCGATATCTTTCTACCCTCGATTTGTAGCCAGATTTTATCGAGTCTTTGTCCTCCGTGTAAGAGAATGCGAGAAATCATTTACCTCGAAAATTAGACAAATTCTAGGCGAATTAGAAATAGTTTTTGAGTGTAAAGTCACCACTACAAGGCCTCTGATCACGCCGAGGTGATAACCACACTGCAGTAAAATCCAGACCACGCCGAAATGCCCTCCGCGTCCAAATGCCCTCCGCGTTCAAATGCCCTCCGCGTTCAAATTCCCACCGCGTTCAAATGTCCTCCACGTCCAAATGCCCTCCGCGTTCAAATTCCCACCTCGTTCAAATTCCCACCGCGTTCAAATGCTCACCGCGTTCAAATGTCCTCCACGTCCAAATGCTCACCGCGTCCAAATGCTCACCGCGTTCAAATTCCCACCGCGTTCAAATGTCCTCCACGTCCAAATGCCCCCCGCGTTCAAATGCCTCCACGTCCAAATGCTCACCGCGTCCAAATGCCCTCCTCGTTCAAATGCTCACCGCGTTCAAATGACCTCCTCGTTCAAATGCTCACCGCGTTAAAATGTCTCCGCGTTCAAATGCTCACCGCGTTCAGAAGCCCTCCGCGTTCAAATGCTCACCTCATGTCATGAAGCCGTCGTCGCTATGCGAAGGTTGGCCGCAAGGTTGAACAATAATTCTCCACTGCTCCCTTTCTCTAAGCTGTTTCCATTAGTGGAGCTCCTTTCATGTTATAGACCATGTCATAATGTTGTCTATCCAGCTGGTTCTGGGTCTGCCTTGTCTCATGGTTCCCTCCGTCAAACCCGTTGTTATTGAGTTTTCAATTGAGTCTTCTGTTTTTCTAGTAACATGTCCAAAATATCTCATTTTTCTTCATTTGATATGTTTTAGAAATTCCTGATCTACTCCAGCCATTTTGTGTAGTGTCTCATTGGATATGAAATCTGTCTAGCGAATCCTCAACATTTTCCTCAAGTATTATTACGTCACAGCGAAGACCAGGCATTGGTCTTTCGTTTGGCGCTGTGAATCCCTCTCATCGCCGTCTTTGAAGCGACTCTCTTATACTTGTCCATTTGCGTCCGTTAAATTTCCTCTATTTTCCTGGCTGCCATTGCGACCGACAAGCGCCTTCAAAGATATTCATTAGCTCCGAAGAAGAAGAAGAAAAAGAAGAAAAAGAAGAAAGAGGAGGAGGAGGAGGAGGAGGAGGAGGAGGAGGAGGAGGAGGAGGAGGAGGAGGGAGAGAGAGAGAGACAGAGAGAGAGAGAGAGAGAGAGAGAGAGAGAGAGAGAGAGAGAGAGAGAGAGAGAGAGAGAGAGAGAGAGGTCGTAAATTCGGCGATTATGATCCGGAGTTGGATTTCCCCATGGCTCGGCGGAGCCTTTTAAGCCAGCGGAGCGGCGTTGGAACGATGAAAGAGAGCGACTGTCGGACGAACCCAAATATTTACTTTTGGCTTCTGCGCTTCGCCTTCGTCTCCTCCTCCTCCTCCTCCTCCTCCCGCTCCCCATCCTCACCTCTTCCTCTCTTCGCTCGGGTTGGGTGAGGACCGCGGGGATCCGTTGAACCCATTTGTGGCTCCTCCTCCTTCTCCTCCTCATCGCTGACGCCGAAGAAGAAGAAGAAGAAGAAAAAGAAGAAGAAGAAGAAGACACACGAAAACTTTTAAGTAACGCGGAAAGTCAACGACACGTCGACGACAACGAGGAGGAGGGGGATGAGGAGGAGGAGGAGGAGGAGGAGAAGGAGGAGGAGGAGGAGGGGATGGGGCGAATCACTCGCGTTGTTAGGAATGCATCTGGAGCTGAGAAGAGGGGAAAGGAGGAGAGGGAGGAAGAGAGAATTATTCTCAGAAGATAGGAAAGAAGGAGAAGGATGCTAATAGATTGCGCGGAAAGAATGAGAAAGAAAGCGATGAATGACATTGTTTCAACGCCAAAGTGTGTTCCGGCAGTAGACTGTCCTTGACATTGTATTTGTTGCATACTAACCGTTGAATCAGATATTGTCAGGGTTTGAGGGGTCGACCCCCACCCTCCACTGGCAGAGGGCGGTCCATCCCAATGATAGAAAACGTGGTCTTTGACTATGCGACCTAGGCGATCGAAGAGAGAGAGAGAGAGAGAGAGAGAGAGAGAGAGAGGAGAGCAGGTAGAGGAACTGAATTCTGATTCTGGCTAATTTCGTACAAAAGTGTTTCCAGAATATCGAAGCTTCGAAATGATGATTTTGCGCGCGTCGAATCCCCGCATGCACCAACCTTAAATTCCGCGTTTATGACCATTTAACGAACATTTTAGGCCTACACTGTACTTGCATTTCATAATTAAAGCGACAAACATGGAAAATGTCCTGAAAATCGCCCGAATTAAGTGATTTGTCTGAGTAAAATGTTAATCTGTCTTCGTCGCAGCTCGATTGCTCGTGATAACCTAACAGCCAAAGATAAGATAAGAGCATTTTTAAACCTCTAACATCAGTTAATTCGGACGAATATCCGGATTAAGAAACGGTAGCGTTGTCACTTGGGGGCTCAGCACTTGGGGGCTCAGGGAAGGACCCTTATTCTGACCTAGACTGGTCGTTAGATTTGGGCAAAACCGATGAGAAAATTTTTCAATTGGGAGATGGGTTAGGGACAGTGTTTTATACAGGCCTGTTAGGAGGGAGATTTTCCCCCAAATCTCAAAATACCCTCCCCAAAATCGTAGCACTAAATTTGTTGCATTGAACTGTGCCTCTTCCCCTCCAGCCAAGTCAATTTCCCCAAAGGCCCGGAGTCTGGATAAAACACTGGTTAGGGGGTGGTGGGGAAAACTGGGGATGTGGTATGGGGTGGTGGTTGTGGGGTGATTTCTAATAAGCTGTGACGTCGTCTGAAATATGTTCTAAATATCAAGATTTGAATCTACTGTTACCATAAATTTTTCACCAGGGGCGGACCCCATTTGGAGAGCCCGCGATGATCCCCCACACCGCCGAGTTAGTTCCTACTTGCAGAAATTATGGCGCCCACTATTTTGGAACCCTGGCTACGCCAGTGTTTGAGAATGTAGGCGTAGTCCTTAAGCCAGCTGGAATTTTATTAATTAAATTCGTTTTAGAAGAATCTGCATTTTCTTTTCAAAAACTGCTAAGATGAGGCAGTCGAATATTTTCAGTTGATCTACAGGCACAATAATATACTGTAAGATCCATTAATACAATGCTGTTGTTATTGTTATTGTTGTTATTATTATTGTTGTTGTTATTGTTATTATTATTATTATTATTATTATTATTATTATTATTATTATTATTATTATTATTATTATTATTATTATTATTATTATTATTATTATTATTATTATTATTATTATTATTATTATGTCATTGCTGCGGTGTGTCGAAAAGATGGAGACTGAGTCAGCGAAATGGTGAATTGTCATGGATGGTCACGGCGTCTTGGTCGGTCGAATGTGCTCTTCTCTCATGAGCTGTAGAATGCGGAGAAGAGGCCTGAATGGCGTTCTCTGTCTCTGAGTAACTGTGTGTCTTCGAGACCTCCAGAGGAATCGTGTACAGAACTTCCGCCAAAGTATTATGGTGCTGAGCTGTCGGCTGAAATGCCGAGAAAGATCCTTGGAAGGCGACGGCGTAGAAACGATCGATGGCCACTGAGACCATCTCTCCGTGCAGAAGATGCGCTGTTTCTCTCTGTGATCGCCTGACAGCTGCGACAAGCGATGGCGGTCGATTCGTCTGAGGAAAGTCAGGCCCTCCTTGTCTATGGAGCCAATGCCATGCAGCGTTTCAAAAGCCATGCAACGGTATATACGAATGCATTATGCATATTAGTTTGGAACTGCGTCCGCGCGTACTTTTCGGGCTTTCTGTGGCAGCCATTTCTGGTGGGTCTCATGGACACCGAGCGGCCAGGGTCCGGGACTGTGTATGACCCTATACTATAGGGTGGCGATGACTGTAACGTTAGTATAAGTTCGGCATTTTCCGTTCTCCCACGGAATGAGCGTTTGGCCGTCAGAGAGAGAGAGAGAGAGAGAGAGAGAGAGAGAGAGAGAGACAGACAGACAGACAGACAGACAGACAGACAGACAGACAGACAGACAGACAGACAGACAGATGTCAGTTATTCTGTTTCAGTTCTGTATTGCGTCGCAGGCGATTAAATGCGCGACTTTCAATAATGAAACAATATTAATCTTTGTCTCCTTTTGGAATTGGATCTTCAGAAATCCGATCATTTTTGGATATCAAATATTCTGTCTTAAGCGTTCAAACAGACGCCTGTGCGCTGCGATTGCGTCTCTGCTGCGTCTGCCATCTTATAGAATAGCAGAAGTTAAGGACAAATATTTCCACTTACCCACGTAATGCAATTACAGCGCTGTAATTCATCTACTATATATCTAATACAGCAGCGGCGTAGCCAGGATTTTCCGAGGGGGGGGGGTACGAACGACCATTCCTAACTACGGAAAATCCCGACAAGCAAAAAGAGGTCGTCACTTATTATTTCTATTGTTTCCTTGTTTTTCCCCGTGGTTAAGTGAGTTAGGCCTATATATATATAGGCCTATATATATATATATATACAGTAGTTATTATACAGTTATTATGAGCGCGGACAGCCAATACATCTATATTGATACTTTTTCTTTGCATCTTTTTTTCTTTTTTTACTACCTTAAACCCGATTTTGACTCCCCTCTACCCACAGAAAAATAATGCGTAATAAACAAAAATTTTGGTTGGCCAAACAAAGGGGGTTTAGCCTCCAAACCCCCTTGGCTACACCACTCTAATACATAATATGTCTTTATATGTGCAAATCACATAAATGCTTGCATAACATTAAACGCAGAGAGAGAGAGAGAGAGAGAGAGAGATTTTTTACTCTTTCGATTTTGTACTATATTCGATATTCGAGTCCTATATCCACCATCGGCCTTCTATATACAGTAGCCTAAGCCCTTAGTCCTCCGCTGAGCGAAAGCCATCTGCGCTCGATTAACCGAATCCATTTTGGCGCAAAAGTAATCGGAACAATTGAATGCTTCGGATATTCATTCGGACATCACACTCAATCATCATTGCAATCTTTTCTCACACCCCTCCCCCCAAACCGCAGCGACTGGGAGGGAGGAGGAGGAGGGGGTTGCCAGAGGGAAGCGTGGGGCAAGCGACCCCGGCGTATATAGTCCCTATCGCCGCCGCCGCCGCTGCTGCTGTTGCTGCTGCTGCGGGCCATTTCTCGTTTGTTTTCAGAACTCCTTACCGTCTGAATATCGATGTCAGATACGAACAGAATTATGGTCCAGACTGATTTGTTTATAAACGGGAGCAAGAGAGAGAGAGAGAGAGAGAGAGAGAGAGAGAGAGAGAGAGAGAGAGAGAGAGAGAGGTTTGTCATTCTATACCAGCGCTATATAAATTGCATCTGATGCCATGAATCTGATTTTGTTCAGCCTCTATAGAAACCTTGCGCATCTTAATATTAAGTTATTAACCGTCGTCGAAACGACTGATGTTAGCTTTTCTCGTAACGACTTCTTCCCAGGAAAAGGTGCCTGCCTGCCACCCCCTCGCCCCACCCCCACCTCCACCTCCACCCCTTCTATCTCTGACCATCGTCGGAAACTCAAATGGCGCAAATTGAAACTCACCAACCCAATATATTTCACTCTGTTTATCTTATTCACGCAGTGTATAAGTTATTAGCCATCAAACCCTTTGGACATTTAACATGATGGATCTTCTTATCATTAGGTCTTAGACCCATTGAATGCTAACATTATACTGTCATTATAGGCTAAGAAATATACAGAGATGACAATTAGCAGATATGTCTTATACTATTATACTCAGTTTTTCAAGCAATCAATGTAAATTATGTACTAATAAATGACATGTCTGTCTCGATGGCTCTCCCTATATATAGGTTGAGCGTTAGCTCTAAAACCACGAGATGTTCTATCGCCCCGGGTTCAAACCCCGAACGACGGTCGGAGACTTCATTTCCAAAACAGCCGGCACGGAGTGGAAGTTAAAATGGTATGCGTAATGTGCCAAGTTTCGCTGTGCTCTGATTTGCTAGCAGCGATAGACAGTGTTGTTGAGGTGTATAGCTATATCCAGGGCCGTTGAAAGAAATTCCAACGGGTTGGGGCGTAAACCACGGAGGGACGGCGGGGGACGGTCCCCCAATAATTAGAGAGCGGATAAAGTATAATTTATTCCCCCAATGTTTTGTGCTTCTTTACAAGCCATATATATATATATATATATATATATATATATAATTATATATACTGTATATACATACTGTATATATATATATATACGAGCAGGCATACTTAAAAATGTTTGTATCCCCCCCCCCCAATGTTGATAGCAGGATTATGTCTACGTCTACGGGCCCCTAAAAAGTTTCGAAATTGTTTAGATTTTGACTGGTTATGATTTTTTGGCTCATCAATTGTCAACAAGTGCATGGTGATGGCCTTTTTTGCTCATCAAGTGATCGAGTGCAACTGATAGAAGAACCGATTGTTATAAGTAAAACACGCACTATTGTCTATTGTATATCAATACACGTCGTATATCAGAGAATCTATGGGGGGAAGACACGGGAACGCTGAGAAAAAGCACTGTATACATATAGCTATACCTACCAAGAAGAGCCGCTATAACAGACACCTGACAAAGCAGCCGCACACAATTATCAAAGCAGGCACAACAAAAGGTTGGTCACAGAAACATGCACAGGACAGAAAGGGACTGAGAATGAGATATATACAGTATAGAGAGCTGGAGAAAAAGCTAAATCTTATAATATAGCCTATATACGCCTGTATGTATAGGCCTATACATGCGCCTACCATATAGAGTTATAAAGAGAGATCTCATCTTCATCGTGTTCCATGAAGTCGGTATATATATATATATATATATATATATATATATATATATATATATATATATATATATATATATATATATGGTATATATACAGTCGATTCTTGGTGATGTGTTTTTTCGCGTCTTTTCTGTTCACAATTTCATTCGACTCATTGATTTTCATGCATGTTGCTTCTTCATAAGCTCCCTCTCCAACCATATCTCTTTCATTGTCTTCTAACTCTTCGTCCAGATCCCTCCATTTCTCCAGCACAATCGTCTTTCCCTCCTCATGTGTCTCTAGTTCTCATCATGTGACCCAATCTCTGTCTTCTATAGTGAGACGATCTCTCCTTTGATTTTCTCTATTATTGGTCTATTTGTTCGTTTAGCATTCCAGCATTTTCTTACAGCGCCAATGAAAAAGAAAAGCACCGAATAAGGGAAAATTCATGGGAGTCCGTGATATTCAATCGGTGACTATACTGGTTCCCAGGCGTCCCTTTAGATGCAGGATTCGCTTCAATTGGGTTCCGTCGCTTAGGATCACGGATCGCGTGGAAAAGAACTGGAAGAGAGAGGGGAATCGAACGAGATTCAGATCAGACGAGGCCCGCGTTGACTGGAGAAATGGGGCGAAGAATGTTGGTCACGTGATCAGTGGCAGTTGAAGATAGCTGGGTTGACTAACTTGACTAAAGGAAGGAGTGCCAATGATGTGTGTGCATGTGAGAGGGAGAGAGAGAGAGAGAGAGAGAGAGAGAGAGAGAGAGAGACGATGAGAGAGAGAGAGAGAGAGTTATAGTAGTCTAGGACAGAGCCGCAACTAAAGGGGGCAAGTCGCCCCGGGCGCCGACCCGGGGGGCGCTTTTTTGAGTGTGAATAAAAAATTTACTGGGTGTGAATAAAAGTAAAAGAAAAGCCGTAACGACTAAAAAATAGGTCATCACCGAAATTTAGGGGCGCAAAATGGAAATCATGCCCCGGGCGCCGAAAACCCTAGTTACGGCTCTGGTCTAGGATGGAAAATGTCTGAGGCGATATAGGCCTATTAGAAATCGCACAAAGCCCACATATGCGACCTCTATGTAGCAGGGTCTCTGTCTGTTTTCAGAGTGTTACCGCAGTGCTCTTACTTCGTGGCGCCATCGAAGAAGATTCATATTTGATATTATTCAAACGAATTTTGAATCTTTTCTTCTGCCGTAGTGACCGTTAGAAGAGAGAGAGAGAGAGAGAGAGAGAGAGAGAGACAGACAGACAGACAGACAGACAGACAGACAGACAGACAGACAGACTGAGACAGACAGACAGACAGACAGAGAGACAGAGACAGAGAGACAGAGAAAGAGAGAGAGAGATTTGGATTTCGAAGAGGATTTGCTCTCTGGATGGATGGATGGATGGATGGATGGATGGATGGAGGGATGGATGGATGGATGGATGGATGGATGGATGGAGGGATGGATGGATGGATGGAGAAACGGCAGCTTTCCAGGAACCGTATGAGAAGGAAGTATAGAGAAGGAAAAGTGGAGCAGTAGAATAGGAACGGGAGCATGGAAGAAACCCTTTCCACAGACCAGACCGAGCGTAGAAGAGAAGGAGGAGGAGGAGGAGGAGGAGGCGGGGGAGGCGGAGGGAGGAGTAGGAGGAGGAGGAGGAGGCGTAAACAAAGGTTCTTGAAGCGGCGCCGGTCGGGCGGTCGTCGGCGAGAGTCTTCGTCTGTTGATCGCCGTCGCCGTCGTCGTCGGCAGTTGAGGCCCCGTTATCAATCAGGCGGCGGTGGCCCCGGGGCCGGCCGCCGACGCACGGGGCGCCGCCGAGGGCGAGGCAGGGCCAGGGCGGGGCCAACTCCTCCCCTCTCCCCCTCTCTCTCTCTCTCTCTCTCTCTCTCTCTCTCTCTCTCTCTCTCTCTCTCTCTCTCTCCGCCGGCGAAACCCTTTAGGCCGCCGCCGACGCCGTCGTCGTTTGGGTCTGAGATGATCTTAATCAACGGTTGAAGAACGCTCAAGAGAAGTCAGACGATAGGAAAAACACCGAGAAATAATCGACGCCTCTTTCGATGCACGTCTGTCCAACTGTCCGCCCCTCTGTCTGTCTGTGCGCTTCCGTCTCTCTCTCTCTCTCTCTCTCTCTCTCTCTCTCTCTCTCTCTCTCTCTCTCTCTCTCTCTCTCTCTCTCTCTCTCTCTCTCTCTCTGGATTACTCTGCTGGCCTCTCTGGGCCTTCCTATCCCTTGCCATTACCTCAGTCTTTAAGAAGGGAAAAGAGAATTGAAACCGTCGCTGTGTGCATAGTATAAGCCATGATGCGGGGCACAGAAGAGCAGCTTGAGTTGCTTAGCTAATGCATATTAGGTCTAACACTTATCGAGCGCCAGAATTTATTTAGCGCCTAACAGCGAGGGACAGAGAAGACCCAGCGAAGTGGAAAGGGAGAGGGGGCAGTGGTCGAATCGACGCCCCTCTATGTTGTCAGATCGAGGAAAACCCTGAGAAATGTTCCTCGGTTATATACGATGAAAAATATTGACTAAATTCACCGAACAGAAATTGCTTTTAAATGCGCAAATATATAGGGGCTACTCATTCGAAATGTCTTAATTAAGAAAACCCAATTAAGAAATATGGCGAAATATGAATGATTAGATTTCGACTGTATACAGGAACAGCTCAGCGACACTCTTATAAAACGTTAAAATCCAGAGAATATACGCGAAGAGAATTTAATAGTTCGAATCAAAATAAATAAGCATCGACGAGATGCACGGTGACTATGGCCTTTATATAGCTAGGCTATACCTTCTATCAAAGCAGTCATTGATTCATGCAATTATAACCTACGAATACAGTAAAATCTGTATTTATGCAGAGTTTTAAGTAACCGAAATTCATCGCGTCTAAATGTTGGTCATATATGTGTTCATGTTCATATTCTCCAACGCACGCAATCTACAGCGTATATATAAGACATATGCGCCGCGTATACGACATATAGGTCCATATATAATTACATATATTTCTTTTATATTATTCTCTTAAATGAATACTAGCTTAGTGTACAGCTGCTCAGTCCATATGCAGAATATTTAGAACGTTTATGTCGACGTTAACAGAATATCAAGGTCCAGGTTGATTTTATATTTGTTAAGTTATTGTGATATAATAGCAATCTAGAGAAACTCTTTTTTCTTCACTGTTATGGCGCTAGATAGGTTGACAAGGAAATAGCGGTAAGCACTCGTTTTCTTGCAAGAGGTTGCATGCATATAGGCCTAGGCAGGCTAGGTCTAAAGGACTATTAGGCCTATAAAAGGTCTTAAAGGCCTATAGGAGCACACTATTCCAGCTGGATAATGTATAGCTAAAATACCTGACGTACATGGGTCTATATTATACATTATTTAAAAAATATTAATAATAATCTTTATTCGTGAGAAGCACAGCATAAAAATAGTATACAAACAAGGAATAACATAGTCAATACAAATACAATACAGTACAAACTTAATAGTCAAGACGTCTAATAGATATATAGGTATAGCGCCATTGTGCAATAGTACATATACATGTATGCGCGTGAAATTATTAAATTCATGAACTGCATTGGTGGACTTCTGCCTCCGGCTGTTCACGAGGGCAAAACTTAACACCTGGGAGTTGACAGGAGAGTGACAACCATGGACGATGGAAGCCCTAAGGTTAGGCCTATATACAAAGATCTCTATTGAGATGCGATACAGTTCATCTCACTCTATAGGCCTATACTGCTGTATATATGTCATGTCATATAATGTTTATAGGGCCTACGCTTGCTTTGCATAGCAGTAACGTTATAAGATTTAGCCTATCTGGAATAAGATGTCACAAACAAAGCGTAGGCAACTAGGCATATATATATATATATATATATATATATATATATATATTTCTGAACCAAAAGTCGAAGCCGTCAGATATAACATTTTCTTATGCAAATGTTCGATCAAACCAGATGCTCTGGTTGGCGTCTTCTATGGCAGCCAGCATGCGTTTGTGCATGCCACGTTTCGCCGTCGTTCTTTGCAATTTCTGACGCTCCGTGTGTGAACTTTGCGACGGAGATGAGGATTTCCTCTGGTCCGTCGGTTTTCTGAGGAGTTTTAGCCGTCCTCTATACTGTTTCGCGTCGTTTTGGAAACCACGAGTCGGTCTCACCTAGTGTTGCCAGATCTCCGTATTTTACACGGTGTCTCCCGTCTATTTCAGCCAATCTCCCGTCTCCCGGACGGATGCCACACGGGAGACCAAATCTTTTATGTTTTTTATTATTAACGTCAATAGACTAATCAATCGAGACTCAGCTTAAAATCGAAACAATACAACATTTCCGGCGTGATAAAACGTTAAATAAAACTCTGAAACTACTTGTAGTATTGAGACCCAACAAATGAATTAGAGTTTTTAGAAGAAATTGCTCTAGTTTAGTACAATTAGTTAGTTTAGTACAATATCAAACAAGAAGATAAAAGAGGCTCTGCCCAGGCAAAAATGGCCTCTGCTTCTTACTTACTTTAACGCCAGCTTCGCCTCCCCATGACGTCACGAGTTTCGTTTTCGCGTGACTCCAATGATGAATATCGAATAAAAAGAATGTTACCGACAATGCGATGGACTCGGACGCTCCCGCAACAGCCAAAACTAATCAATACTTCTGCCAGTATCAGACGGTAACAGACCTAAATGGACGACAGCAGAAAATCCGTACTCTGAAGTGTTTCTGGTAATTCTTTTTATTTAATCTTTGTTCCTCTAAGTCTAACGCTTTGATACTTTTCCGTAAAAATAGCGTTTGTAATTCTGAACACAATAACAATGACCGATCTGGCGCTTTTGCTCATTGAGACGTTTTTCGTTAAGTCGTTTTCTGTCGAACATCATAAAGTGTTGGATGCCGAAATGACCTCAATTTATCACGCCATAAAGGTGATAAAAACATAATCATTGTAATTAGTGCAAGTACAGACTGCCTGAACAAACTGGTACATCTTTTATATTTTCGTGATTCTGAAGTAGCCAAAAACGTGTCTTGCGGGATGTTGAATACAAAGTTCTTTAACACTACAGAGTGTAGAGTAGGGCCTATAAAATGTATATATTCGTAATTATTATTACCTGTTTATGTACTGTAAGTCTGTAAACCGTTTGACGTTAGGAATTTTCTTATGAACTTAGGACTCGTTAGGAAACCTAGATAATATTTTTATAACTTCTTTGTAATATTATTGATTCACTACATGCAGATGATGCAATGCATTGAACAGTGTTGCTTTTTCTAGTCTATGCTCTATAGTACTGTAGTGTAGTATAGCTCTAGCCATAATAATTCTAAATGAACTGGACCGTGGAGTGGGCACTTTGATCGCGAAAACAATCTCCCGTATTTCGACTTTGGAAATCTGGCAACCCTAGTCTCACCGCTTCGTGCAGGACGTCGCCATGTTGGCTATTGTTGTAGCGCCATGCGATGATCGACGGTCGTTCCGGGCTTCGCTCGAGCCTTCATCTTCGCGAGGACGGCGTTCCGCTCTTCGGTTCCGAAGTGTCTCGTGCTGTCCTCCACCTTTCCACGTCGTCCTGGAAGTTCAAGTCAGTCGCCGTCCGTCGGGTGTGCGCCAAAGTCAGCCGCATCGGCTGCTGCGTGAAAATTCGGCGGATTTGCGGTTGGCTGTCGTTCCGGACTTAGCTGAATTTTCCATCTTCGTCGGAGTTGCCGATTTCGACGACGAACTATTCTCTCGCGGAAGACCGCTTCTTTTTGGATTTCACCGCTTGGAAGCTTCCACGTGGAGAACTCTTATTAACAACTCGCGGACTCGTAACATCATCTTCCGTTCCTCGTTGGCATGTCTATGTGTGGCTGAAGTTTTCCTCTGAAGGACCGCTTCTCAAGGACTTAGCACCGGATTTCTTCACGGCAGCAAAGTTCTTTCCCATCATTATAGAGTGGATTTTTAACATCGCTACCTTCTGACCCACATTGACATGTCAGCGTTGTCAAAGCGCTTTTGATTTTGGTATTTTAAACAATGCGTACAGCGCTATATAAATTGTCCTGGAATAATAATAATAATAATAATAATAATAATAAACCGTCTTCATCAACTGACTCAATTATCGCATCCTCCTCAAATGGAGAGCTCTGTCAGTTGTTGCAATGGTTGTTCAAACAAGCCAGAAATTTGATTTTGGTGATATAGTGTAATTGGGGGGGGGGTATAAATCTTAATTCGTCGTATTCTTTGAAATTGACTTCGGTCGAACGAAAGAACGAACGAATGCAGAATATATTTGGACCTTCATCCGATAAAATCAATTGCCAAAATCCAGATGACTATACTGAATTTCTACAGCTATAACAAAGAAAGTCCCTTTGCATAGAATGACCTCAGGCGACGATATATATAGGCCCTATATACTAAAATACTCGCGACTTATACAGTAGCTTATAGACTGAAACGCATAAAAGGCATAAACTGCCTGAGGCTCCACAGCGTTGATACTCATTGCGCATAGCGTCGAGTGTATCCAATGGGTATCCAATGGGTATCCAATGGGTATCCTAAGTGCCTTTTACGATAACCTCCCCCTTCGCTAAAGGTTCGGATGTTAATGGCATTTTATCGGACGCTAAAATGATATACACGAGTCTCCATAGTCCACATTCAGTGGCCATCCCTCTGTCTGTCTGTCTGTCTGTCTGTCTGTCTGTCTGTCTGTGTAACACTATATAGAGGCGGTAGTGAGTTTATAACGGAGATTCTTATTACGTGCGTTAAGTAGGGGCCTATACTTTGGCGAATGGAAGCTGGTTCTAGATGGAAGGAAAGTGAAGCGTGCAATCGAAGAGTGTGCTCTGGAAAATGTCATTTCCAGAATTCCTCTCTCCGCCTATCTGCCATCAATAATTGCCTCTGAGATCGTTCAATCCTCCTCCAGATATAAAGACACCGAAGCCATACACACACACACACACACACACACACCACCACCACCACCACCACCAGCAGCAGCACTTAGGCCCTATACTACGTATGCCTATGTCTGTCTGCCTGTCTGCATGCTATATCTTTGCTGCAGTCTCTTAATATTAATCTACGAAAGAAAACATAAAGCAGAATTTGCCGAGAGAGACTAAATGCCCAAGGGCTTCTTCTCCCCCCTCCTCCTCCTCCTCCGCCTTCGTTTTGATTTCTCCTATCTTTAGACATCGTTGCGTGGTTTGTCCTTTGAGAAATGCGCGATCTGGGTTTTAATTTTCAGTCTTTGGTTTTGCGCTAAACGACTGCAGGGACGGATGGAGAGAATTAACGTTCAGAGAAGTTCTCTTCTCCAAAAAGAATCTGCAGCGGCAGACGCAAGCGACGTCAGACTGCCATCAATTACAGTCCTATTAATAATGTTAAAAAATCTTCC
>CM030868.1:12204304-12261804 GCA_018105865.1 Metaphire vulgaris
ACAACGACGACAACAGACTCTCAGAGGAGGAGGAGGAGGAGGAGGAGGATCTCTCGAAGAGAACTTCGTTCTTTAGTTTATCGTCGCTACAAAATCCGACGCAACCGACGACGACGACGACTAAAAGAACGACTAAGGTCGTAATTCTCATGATGATTATGACGACGACGATAATCTCCCAACAACAACAACAACAACAACTAACGACTCAAAGGAAATCGAATACTGTCAAAACTGCGACGAATTCAATCGGAAGATTTGCGTCGAGACGTGAAAATCGGTCATTTTTCTTCGTCAGTCGAATTGGCGTCGATCGATCGCCGGCCAGCGAGCGCTGGTCTCGGGCGCCGGAGGCTACGCGTCGTCTAGTCGCGGTGGGGTCTGGACGGGGCGCATGACGGGCCACCACCGTCTGGCGTTGACCGAGAGGGAGAGTCTGACAGACGCCGCCGGTCCGTCCGTCCGTCGGTCCGTCGCCCCTTGTCTTGCGGTCGGCTGATGGCCTGGGCGCCGCCGGATGATCATCCGTCGATCGAAGAGACCAACTCTCGAGTATCTTTCGCCAAATAGCAAACTCCGCAACCGACTAATTTGAAACAGAAAGTCTTCGATGTTCTTTGAAACCGTCTCCGGTTACGAGAGAGAGAGAGAGAGAGAGAGAGAGAGAGAGAGAGAGAGAGAGAGAGAGAGAGAGGGGGACGGTGAGAGAGACGGCGGCGGCGGCGGCCCAACGAGCTCCGCGGAGCCGTCGAGGGGCCGGTCTCTCGCTGCCTTCTACCGACCTCCCATTGGCCAGACTTCGTGACGCCTATCCTATCCGACAACCGAAGGACGCCAGACGCCCACCAGTCAATCGACGCGCTCTCACAGACCAACAGACCAAGAAGGACAAACGCAGGAGGAGGAGGAGGAGGAGGAGGAGGAGGAGGAAGAGCAGCAAAAAACGTTATACAGACTGCAAAAATCGTCTTTCGCCTGGTTTTGAAACTGCGAATTCTATACAAGAAGCTGCCTTTATTTTGCACACATAGCATTGTTTGAACTTAACAGTCTGTTTAATTCGCAATTGTGACCCTCTCTCTCTCTTTCTTTCTCTCTCTCTCTCTCTCTCTCTCTCTCTCTCTCTCTCACTCACTCCTCCTCCAGGTGTCCTCCTCCTCCTCCTCTCGCTTCTTTGTCTGTCTGTCTGTCTGTCCGTCTCTCTGCCTGTCTGTCTGCCTGTCACTGTCCCGTAGCTGTTCGCCCAAGGGCCGTCTTAGTGGGAGACAGTCTGTTGGAGATAAGATCTGATCGTACTCTGCTCTCTCTCGGCGAAGTTTTAAACTGATCAATTTGTGGCATTCGTCTGACTGAAGAGTGTCTAGAACTCTAGATGGACAGCATTTAGCGTCTGTAGTAACGCTGTAGAAGACAGGACTTCAGCCGCAAGATGCCAAAGATAATCAGTTAAGCCTATCAGGTCTACGAAGGCTAATTAAGGGCAGTCGCTGATCAAGGACCCAACGGCAAAGAACGGATGCCAACAATTTGGGGGAAATGTGCGACTGTAAAGCTCAAATATGCTGTTTCAGGTATAGGCCCAAGTCTATGCTGCTTTTTCTCATAGACTAAGACTTCAATGAAAATGTAGGGGCACTACTTTTCCCCTTCCCTAGCCTAGCCCCTCAAAATCGAGTCTTTAGCCTAAGCGCCTAATAGAAAGAAATTGACGCAAATGTCTATTCTTATTAAGGCTTATAAGCTTCGAATTGGCCAGATTATTAGAATTGGTGCTATAGGCCTAAAAGTGCATAATGATAATTATTATTGAAGGTCTCAGCACTAATCGAGTCTTCATTTGAAATAAAGCATCAATCCAAGAAAAATCAGGACAAGACATGCACTGAGATCCAGTGGCGGCTCCACCAGCTGGCCCGTGATCAGAGCCTGGCCCCCACGATTGGGACCTTATACTTAATGCTACATACATTAAACAACAAATGGTTGGCCCCCATGATTATTGCCCCAACGCCCCCACTTGCCAAATCCTGGAGCCGCCACTGCCAGAACGAGATAAGCTTACTCGATTGCAGACACTGGCGTGTCCAGGGTTCAAGAATACGGGGGGCGGGGGGGGGAGTGGGGCACGACACGCGGCTAGGACGCTCGAAGGAGCGCCCTGTGGTCTCCATGCAACAAAAAGTCAGACCCCTAAAAATGACGTCACAACGCGTTAACCCCCATATTTCTAATGTCAAAATTAATGTTTCAATTGACTTATTTCTTGAATGAAGCGGGCATTGCAATGAATTCGTTTGAAAATACTCGTTATAATTATTATAATTGAAACGAAATTCAGACACTTTTTCAAATTCTTTTTAAAAATGAATTATAAGTGTAAAATACGTTCAACTTTGCGGTAACATAGCATTGCGGTATTAATAACAATATTTAGTATTATGTGACGTCACATTTCTGGAAACCCCGGTCGTCACAAATGTTCGAACCCCTTCACCTAAGTGCGTGACGTCATTTATGGACGGTCCCTATGTAAAGTCTGGCCTCAACCTACGTCTATTAATCTTTTACCGCAGCGGTTCTCAACCTTTATAGTGCCGCGACCCTTTTAATTCAATTCCTCATGATGTGGCGACCCCTCAACGGTTAAATTATTTTCGTTCACAATGTAAACTGCTAAAAATAATAATGCTACGACAATCAAAATGTTCGAAATCGTTATTATTTAATTGTCTCCATGTCTATCCTCGAATGACAATTATAGTAAAACAACTAGTAGGCCTACTTCGTAACTATCACTGAGGAAATTTTCTACAATAACAAGAAAAGAGACAACCCCATATTTCTGATGGTCTCGGGCGACCCCTGGCAAATCGTCATTCGAACCCCGTGGGGGTTGCGACCCACAGGTTGAGAACCGCTGTTTTAGGGTGATGTTATGTAGGCCTCTGTGAGGAAAGCAGAATAGCAAAGTGCTGCCATCTTGCGAATGCAAGGCTAAAAGCAGGCACCGTAGAACCCCGACGCAGTTGGAGCCAGTCTCTCGAAACAGACTGAGACTCAAATGCTAAACGAGTCTACTGTCCAAATAATACTATTAATAAATAATGTGATTTTAAATGGTTTAGGAGGCTAAGTAAGCCTGTGTGAAAACCACTGTAGTAACTCTCCGCATTTAATAACCTAGTTTTCCGCGATAGCCTTTCAATCCGTTTACTGTTTCAGCTGTCACTCCCACCGCGTCCAATCTGTTCCATTTGTCCACAACCCTTGCACTAAAAATATTTTCTTTTTTGGACCAATCCTCTGCTTAAACAATCTGCATTTTAAAGAATCCATCGTATGGCACATCTACTTTCCGTCATTATTTTGTATGTTCTACCAAATCCCCTCTCTCTTCTACTTTCTAATGTTGTCAATCCACAATATTGAAGCCTTTTTTCATAGCTTAAATTATGGCACCCATTGACCATCTCCGTTGCTCGTCTTTGCCACTTTTTCTAGCTCTATATTTTTTTGTACAAAAATAGATTCCATGCCTGAACACAGTATTCTAGATGGGGCCTTACTTATGACTTACACTGTATATAACATTGTCGAGATGGATTCATACTGCTATGGATGATTACCCCCCTCCCCCCACAGGACAAAATTTTAGAAACGAGTTTCTAGAGGACCCCACTGAACTATGATGGACAGCAATGACTGGTCACAGAACAATTGCTGCGTTTGGCATTAATAAAAGAATGCCAAAATCAAATATGAATAACAAATGCACATAGCATTCAACAAATTAAAGATTAATTCAAGACATTTCGGATGGAAAAATTAAATCCACATTCTCAATAAATCATTGTGCATTTTTAGTGTTAATCAAAAGTGCAGCTAAGAAGAGGTGGTCACATCAGGTGGTCAAAATTTCACTCAGAACCTTCTTAAAACAGATAATTTCAGAATATAAATGACAAGTTATGAAAACCAGACGTTTTTAACACAAACTGAGACAAATGTACCTGGCTAAAATAACCATTGGCAATACAGTTTTGCATATGCTTCCCCTAAATATCAACTCTCAGGTATTTAATGTTCTGGACTTTTTTAATAAGTACCCCATGCACACCCCATCAACAGTACTAAGTACACTATGGAATCATCAGCACAAATAGACACATTAATGTGGATAAATCTCAGGAAACAGCCAAAGCACACTAAATATTATGAGAAAAATATTCTTAGCAAAGTCCCTTTATTTCTTTTTCTTATCAGAACCTTTCATATTTTCAATTCCTTTTCCCATTACTCTTGGCCGTTGAGACAGATGTGTAACGGTTCATAGGAAATTTTGTTCTCATACAAATGTTTTTGTCACCGGTTTTAGGTTTAAGTATTCTTTCGTTGAGAGCAGATTTAAAGCGCGATACGCAGAGGTGCATCGCACGTCCTCGGTTAATTCCTGTAACAGTTAAAACTCAGACAAAAATTATCTGTGCAATTACTAAGAGTATTCCATTTGAACTCAGGCAATGGTTAATGCGCTTGTACAAACAAAACCATCAGTCATTGGTACAGCCGGTGAAACAGAAGAAACAAATAATTTACTTCTATCAAGGAATGTTCCAAAGCATTTTATAAGAATCTTTTTAACTTCTAGTTTTATATAAACCAAAGTGATGCAAGTCAAGAGCTGAACAAACAGCCGATGTAATACAGAAATGTTAAGATAATAATCAGCCAGTGACGCAAGTTAGAAGTCAAGAGCTGAATAAACAGCTGATGTCATGCAGAAATGTTAATTAAGATAATAATTAATCTGTCAACAGGAAATATATCAGTGAAAAAAGAGAGGAATCAGATGACACAGGAATAGCAGAGCATAAATCCTCAACTGGCAAAAAGGAATTAAAAGATTCTGCCATAAATTCCCGCTTTATGAAGCTCAATGGATGGAGAGGCAAAACGTTCCCAAAACAATTCTTTCACTCAAAAAAAAAGAAATTCCAAATCTCCACTTGTGTTAACGTGAGATTTCAAAAGAGTAAGTAAGATCCCTCAAATAAACAAATGCTTTCACATAATAAAAATTATTATTCCGATTCACGAAAATGGTCATAAAATCTAAAAACATTTGATTCCACCAAATTCACTCACAAACAGGGAAAAACTCCAAACAAAACTCTCCGAATACATTACATATATATATGACCATCAAATATGCAAACGCTATCTACTAATTCAGAAACACTGAACACACACTTACAGCCAACTACAACTGCACTCAAATACCCTTGTGAAAACTAAACCAGCTGGCTCTTCCTCTCTCTCTCTCTCTTGCATCAAAGAAGGCAAAATGGCCAAATACCCGGAAATAGAAATCACTGATATGTAATTTGGTGATGGCACCCTCCCCTCCAGGAAAAACTTTTGACAGGAGAGGTTATAAACTTTGACCAAAAACAAGGGAAAAGCTCCCCAACATGTTAAGCAAGCAACGCAAGAGCCAACCGAACTAATCAAGAGGCACGAATGATAATCGAATAAGTGTACACATAGATATATAAATATGCATGGGTGAATAATGCTGATTGAAACTGTGCTCAATATCCCGATTCAGTTTTACATAGTTTTACCACAAACTCACAACAATTCACCAAATAATGACGCTATTGCACTCGAATGTCTAAAAATGGCAAAAATTATTAAAAAAACGATGATTCGGCAAAACTTGGACAAATGACGATCTTCTTCAACGTCCGTCCAGCACATGCTGCCAAGTTCCAAATCAGAATTTAAAGCAACACTTCTCTCCCGTTTACTTTCCACAACATCAAAAATCTCCCGTCAAAATCCAGTAATCGTACAACTGCTACAGGACGGTCATCATCATCATCATCATCATCATCATCATCATCATCATCATCATCATCATCATCAAGTATTAACAATTAAATAAATTGCAAAAGAGAGAGCATTCAGTACAATTTCAATTCACAATAGTGGCAAACTCCTAAAGCAAAACACAACACTTATAAGCAAAGAGAAGCACAGAGACAACCAATCGTAAACTATATTCAACACAAGTCTAACAATAACTATAATATTATGGCACTGAATTACTAGAAATAAATTTCAAAGTCAGTTAATGACACAATCGTCAGGAAATCTGTCAACTGTTTAATTTACAAAACGTGTCAAAAATAATTAACCAGTGCATAGTTTTGATGCCAAGTGCATGATTATAAAAAGCTAAAGAGGACAACGTATAAGCCGGCAAACTATATGCAGAGGACAAAATGGCAGTTAATGTTACAACCACAAGGAAGTTTAAGTACGAATAAAATCACAAAATACACAAAGAAACAAAATAGGAAACTAAAACCGACATCACAATAAAGAGAAAACAAGGAACACACCAGAGGATAGTAACCGTGGGACAGGTCTTCCAATACATCACAAAACACAGCTATCGTACCTGAATGAAAACTGAAGCAGCACAACTAACGGTTAAGGCATCGTTAAATGATGTTGTCTCCACAAATACAAAGGTTCATTCTGACGTTTTTCTACGGTATGATTAATCACAAAATAATAGATCTGAATGCTGCTTGAAACGGGGTGCAAAGACCTGAGCGGCCACGACACACGTTGATTACATCCATCAACATTCACTGGAAAACTAAATCATAGGAGATGGGAACGTACAAAAGAACAACAGATCATACTAAACAATCAATTGTAATACAACTGAAATGATCAATGCATCTCATAAAATTATCTGGCTCTTTCGTAAGTCAAAACCTAATCAAAACAAACACCAATACACACACACAAATAATACAGAGCAAAGATTACTTAAAATAGGTCGGTTAATGTTGTGATCTGATTAGACAATTAAGCAAAATACGCAGAAATAAAAGCAAATACAAGAGCTACATCATCCAAATACAAACAACGACAAATGGCCGGAACACAAGAACAGCTATCGCGCACTTTTCCAAATAGCCATTCTTGTTTCCGTTTCTTTCAGACTCAAAACAATAACCCTCGAAACTATTCCATGTAATGTATCTATTATGACACAACTTAAAACCTCCAAATATAGAAAATTAAATTCATGTCGACCCAAAGGAACCATCATATGCACACAAGTGAATTACAAGTTGTAACAACCTTTTACAATTACATACGTAACGTGCATATGAACGAATACAGGTTAATCCTCACCCACATAATATATCAACGCATATGTCCAGACTAAAGCACGGAAGCAAGTACCTGCTTCCACATCGCACATACTCCATAAGCATATGCCGACTGATATATGTCAACTTGACTGCAGAGTAGAATTCAGGAACTCCAGGAGGCAGAAATGCTGCTGCCATTGTAAACTCATTTCAATGTCTCCTCAGATCTTTAGCATTCACATCAACTATGAATTTATGCATTTCTTCTTAAACGCTTGCTTATTCTGCACAATGTCACCAGACAATTGCAACAAAATTCAAATCCATCGACTTCAACAGACAGCAAGACACTGCAGTGCAACATCTGCCAAACAGTCTCTCACCACTGCTGTGTCCCATCCGTCTTCTGCAGACAAAAAACACGGAGGCCGACAAATCTGTACAAAATCTGCGTAGAATATAACAATCTGTCAACCTCAGTGCACTGGACACACCTCCTGCAACAATAACCGTATTCTTACGGTGTTATGAAGTTGCAAAAATCAACATAAACATACATGTAAATACACAAGTCTCGTTGATAATCAGTCAATCGTCAAGTCTGTAAAGGTTGAAAATCTGTCTTCTGTCGAGTCTTTGCGTCAAACATTCATCCAGTCTAAATGTGACCAATGTACACAACTGATGCTAAGTCATCAGCCACAAAAATGAAATGGTCTCTACATCGAAACAAAGGTAAATAAAAGACCATCATGCATTTCATCATCATCATCATCATCATCATCATCATCATCATCATCATCATCATCATCATCATCATCATCATCATCATCATCATCACCTCCACACACCAACACAAAGACACAACTACAGAAATGCCCAAAGGCATTGGACCTACGCCGACCTGTACACGGAAACGCAAAATTCAATTCCCTCACGGTGTAATCATCTTCTACAATGATTTTCAAATGATTAACGAAAGCAAAATCTAAAATGTAGAAGAAGCAACTGTACAGCATTCTCATCTACGCCAACACCCGTTAATAAGCTGTACACGTTTGTTCAAATGAAAATCACGTCTCCACTAGGCCAAGTGAAGAGAATCTCAAATGACACTAAGAGGCAACTGAACATACAGAGCCAATATCCAAAAGCAGCCGACCTCTTAGTCTATGATAACACAAAGAGAAAACAATCTCCTACACACAATCCAGATATTGCACAACTATGTAATAACACTCCTATTTTTAAAAAAACCTGCACAAAAAAAAGAACTGAAATAAAATCATTGATATTTTGCTTCAAGGACCCCTAAATACTTAATGATGTATTATAGCTACTTGGAAGCATCGTCCGTTAACAATGAAAACATCTGAGGTAATAAAACGTAAACAGCGATGAAACTAGTTGTAATGAGCATAAGAGCTAGCACCTCTCAAGTTTTTGCTTTCAGTCTCATGAGTCATTTTCAAACTAAAACTTCACGTTATTCAACACTAGTCAATCAATACTTTATGAACTAAAGAATGAGAAAAAAAAACAACAAAACATTTTAAGCAAACCAAACAGAAACCCCCAAAAGTTTTTCAATGTCCCTCGATCCAAAACTGAAAAACCACTTTCCGTACCGATTGAACCCACAACCACAAGAGAATTACACGTCAGAGACAAACTGAGACAATTATCCTCCATAAGAAGCTCCTCAAATAAATGTTGCCCAAAGTTACCACTCAACAATTAAATTGTAAATCTAAAAATATAACAATTATAGACCAATGTATTTCCCAGTAAAAAATCCAAGCTCATTCTTGATTTAAAAAAACACACAAAAACTGACTTTATAAATCATGGCACTCCGGCAAATGCAGGCATTTCACTCGTAGAATACACATCAGTGCAAAATGTACAGCAAATGTATACAATGTACAGTTGCAAAGGCCATGCCTCTGGTTTTAAAAAGCAAGCTATATGCGTGAAAATACGGCAAAAGACACGATTAAAACGCAAGTACAGTGAACGAATCAGAAATGTCCAAGTATCAACGAAAGCAGGACGTGAAACCTGCCACAGCTGACGAGACTGTAGCACTAATACGATAAAAATATCCTGCCTTTCAACAAGCAATTATCAGCAGTACTGAAATGCTGCTACATGTACTATGCACACTATTCACTCCAATGCCTCTACAATCGTCTTAATCCGAACACCATTGCAGTCTTCTTCCGGTGACTTACGATGGCGGAGGACCTTTGACGTGCTTAAGGTCTGGGTCCAGTATCAGACCAAGACTACCAAACAGTTCGTACCAACTGTCGCCGAAGAGAGCGTAGAGACAGCCAATCAGTACAAAGGTCAAGGTCACTGGAAGGATGTAGTTCGAGGGACGCACCGTTGACTTCACGGGTGAAACATTTCCATCTTTTGCAAACCTAGTAGAAAAAGAAGGAAGTTTTTCACACCAATCACATTGTTTTCAGCATTTCACACAAACACAATGTATCCAAAAGACATTAGAATGTTTCTGTGACAATTCGGAAAACATCTTTCATTAGATGGAAAATTCTGGAGAAACGATAAAGCACTAACGCCTGAGAGCTGGCCGCGGCCACCTGGTGACCGACTTCCTCGGGAAACGAAGACCCTCGTTTTGCGTTTACCAGCTTTATCAGCTTCTCATCATTTGTCTGACGAAGTATCTGGAGCTGACTGGACGATAGCGTTATCGCCTGCTTCAGCGCCAGAGCAGACGAATCGGAGCAGACGGTCGCAAAGTCGAGATACACCAAACTCAGCTGCTGCAGCTTCTCATCCAGCAATTTCCAGTTCTTCTTCATCACCTTTGCACACGCAAGGGTCAGGAAAAGGTCAATTACGCAATTAGAAATTCCGAAGCACCTACGTCCGTCACTTCAACGACCCTCTACGGTCGTCATGCAATGCACATGATGCTGCTCCAAACAGACCATTAATAAGAATTCAAAGGCAATATAATTAATCATGATCAATAAAATCAATAAAAGACACTTAACAAACGCTCAAGTGTCCAATTAACCAAGCGCTGCCTGAAACTGTCATCTGTGGACCTAACCCTAATAACAGCTTATAAAATTCTAACAAGCAATGTAATAACACACAAATATTCAACACTGTCCATCATTAGAACGTTAAGATAAATTCCACAGCAAATTCCAAGCAAGTAACAATGCACTCAATTATTTACAAACTGTGTGAATCATACACCAGGACAGAACCAAGTCAAACTCTCTTCTGCGATTTCCAATCTCTCAGATTCTTTCCATTTCAACCCCAGTTAAAAGAACGCACTCACCCCCAGATCATCCGGCTGCTCAGCATCAGCAGCAGCAGGGTCAGAGCACTGCAGCAGACAATTCAGCTCCTTTTCCATGCCGTTGAACTTGTGCCACGAGATTAGAGCAGACTTCAGCTTACGTTCATCCGATTCACACCTTAGAAGAAGAAACAACACAAGATGGTCACACATTAAGACAATCTCACGTACAATTCAGCGCTCAGTTCACATAAGAAACTTACTAAAATATAATAAATTGAACATTCAATATTATCCACAGACCTTAATAGATCTGAATGTACGATTCCAACTTCGGTTTTGTAATCATTAGATCCTAGCATTGTTTAGCAGCACTTTCAGTATCATTTCCATTACATTTCACTAAGTGACCAATTAGTTTACTTTTTTTATACGTTAAATTATTACAAAGATTTCAGTTCACATTTTCTACCTCAAAATATCTGAATGTTTTCTAAACAAAATTAAATATAATCATCAAGCAAAATTCACAAACAGAACCTTTTGGAAAAGGAGTTTCGGTACTTTTTCAACTGCTCGACCTGCTCACCAACAGCAAACAACTGTGGGTCCAAGTCACTCCGCTCAGACACAAACTGCCCATAAGCGGCGTCCAGCGTCTGCAGCCGCAAATCAGTCTTCTCATTCAACTCAAACTGAACAGACTAAGGGCACACACAACCAAACAGGTCTTCTGTAAAATATAAATTCATAATATATGAAATTATCTAAAGTCAAAATCTCAAAACCTGTGCTTGAAAAAAAACTTCAAACGTGATTTAACCCTTTAACTGGGGAATAAATCTGTAACTCAATGTAAACTGGACGGCTCTGAGCCGTCGCACCCGGTTAAGGGGTTAATAAACTATTTTGAGCCACCAGATGGAGCCTGATCGTCTGCAGCAAACAAGGTTCAATTATGAAACCAATGATTTGAATCTGATGTGAAATTTCTGCAGTTTAATTCACATTTCCAATTTCCATTACCCAGTTGATGGTTATTCTCAGTTAAACATTGGAAATCAAGAAAGACAATATCATGGGATTACTTGACTGACAAACAACCCATTCCAAAGATAAGAATGCTTTGCAATTTGAACTGAGATGACCACATTGACCGGTCTTAAAGTGCAAAAATTGGGACCTCACTTCAAATTTTGAATTTAAAAAATATGGAATCTTTGCAAGTGAGGATTCAGAAATTCAAATCCCCAATCACAGTTCAGATCTGGACAGCCTTAACTCACTACAGATTCAAACCAATTAAATGAATTCAATGCATCAGAAATGGAATATAAGTACTGTTGATAAACTTTGATAAGTCAGACTGCAAACTTCTATAAAATCTGGACAAACACACAAAAACACATAAACAACTTAAAATTTAGCATAGCAGAAAACACAATACACAGCACCGTACCCACCTTGACTGCCTTAACTGCCTCTTCCAACTGCCGTATGTTGCAGAACTTATCGTCAAACTCAACGACGGCATTCAGGTTCTGCAGTTCCATCCGTATTCCGTTGACTTCCGCTTGGAATTCAAAGATCCGCTGTGACTCCTTCTGCAGCAGAAGCAGAGTGCCCTGCAGCTGCTGCCATCTAGACACTATTTCTGAAGAGAAAACACAAGCACAGTCCTTTCCTAAAAATTATTCAAGATATTAACATATTATGGAAAGGATAAGTCTTCACCGGTTGAAAATTCAACCTAAATACGGAAAATATCATCCCATTGGCCAAACAACCACAACTACAGACTGAAAGCCCAGCGTTACTTGCAAGCATTTCACCAAATCAAATCAGACGTCTGCGTTGTGTTCACAACGGAATTTTTAAAATCAGCCGATGCTATCAATGCATTATCAAAGCATTCACAGGGAATGGAGGCATAACTGAGAATACATATCAAGTGCTGGAGACTTAAAGAATTGAGAGAAAAATTACGTTTTCAGCCAGATCAGAAATTGCTTGGTCAAGTACGACTGAACTTTCATCAGACAGAGGAGCACCTATACAAATGCCATAATTTCCAGCCATGCTAGTAATTTTCCTAGGCTTTGGCCAGATGAGCTTTCTGCAAGATGATCTTTATATGAAAGGTATTCTGTGGAAGCATCACTTGTTAGTACATGTTTATATTCACGACAACTGGGCTCCAGCAACAAGAACTGCCACAGCAGCAAGCAAACTTTTAAGATAAAATGATGACAAACGGATGACTTTAAAAACAAACTAAGAGCAAAAGATCAAAGGAACAAACCGGTCACTTGAAGAATTTCACCGTCCAATTTATTTTTCAATCTCAACGCGTCAATCAGCTCCTTAAGGCAGATGATGTTCGTCCTGCAAGTGGCAAGCGGCTCGTTCTACAACAAGCAATAGAGTAACGACGTACACAACACAATGAATCTCACCTTAACCCCTTAACCGTGTATTTAACTGTAACTCAATGCAAAATGAACGGATATATCCGGGATCCCCAGTTAAGGGGTTAAAGTGAAGAAGTCATCCTGCAGCAGCAGAGTCCTGGTTTTTCTTCTCTGCCAGACAAAAGACTCATTTTTTTAAAAAGGAATAATCAGAGCAGCAGAACTTACAAAGGTCGATGGATCTTGGGTGGAACTGGCGCTTTCACTGAATCTGTAATCCTGGCGAATCATCGTTTCGATGAACTTCAGCCCTTTGCCCGATTCGTTCAGGACGTGTCGAAAGTCCTCGACATCTGAATCGGAGTCCATCGCCAGACGTCCCGACTGCAATCCCACGCTGTGATCCTACAACGGATGACAACAAAATGCAACGATATTTAGACAGCGCCTCTTCTGAAAAATCACTCGCAACCACTTTGACAAAGAGTTTTGAGACGTTTCAAAAAGAGGGCCATGGACTCAGCAGTTGCTAAATTGTGTATGCTTGGTTCAAGAGCATTGCAGAGGCAACCTCAGATTTAAACTTGAATACACCATGCATTTCTTAGTTATTAACATTTTTTGGGTTAACCAATTTACAGGATAGGTATCCCCTAGGTCAACCTTTTTTCACATTAAAAAAATAAATAAAATAAAATAATTTATGAATACAGGCTGTCAAAGTATTTATTTAAGTGTTAGTCAAGTTTTTCTTCTTTGTTTCTTTTTGATATATGTGTTAATTTTGGATATTAAAATTGTGATTGATTGACTGATTGATCAATTGAATGACCATTGTCAAGCCACTGCATCTCATCTCCCCCCCGTCTTCTCAGACAGGTCAAAACTTTGTTTCAGGAACAATGAAGTTTGAGAATGGACACACTGAGAAGACCTTGGGCCGTGGACTGACCAGGGATAGAGCAAAGAGGGCGGAGTAGCTCCGATAGATACGATGGAGCTGTACCAATAAGAGAAAGAGCAACAGCTTTCAACACACAAAACTTAACTCGGGCAGAATATGGTAACCAACGTAGAACAGTCTTCACAGAAGCAATAATGTTGATCTTGTCTTGACTCTTGTTACACCAGCAGTTATCTTGACTGCTGAATAAAGAACCATTTGGGGTTGACCAGGTCACACCAATGAAAGACTGGCAAAAAGTGAACCACAGAAGTAACTCTCTCTGTAGCGTCACATGAGAAAATACCTTGATGCTCTTCTTTGCCTCTCCTTCAAAGTTGCTTCCAAGGTAACCGTCGTCATGCCACTGCATTTCCTCTTCTCCCATCTTCTCATAGTCGCTGTTATACATCTATACACAACAAATACCATTACTTGAGACCTTCTATCAGAAGGAAACAAACAATCTACAAGACAGGCGATAACCCTCGTTTAATTTCAAAAAGCCAAACAATTTGGCAACATAATATAATTCATCAGATAAGCATCACGCGAGTCAGCTGCTAATGAAAATATAACCACTAACCATTTTCACCGACATTTTAAAAGATGAAGTACTCGATGATTTTAGCGAAGAAATGAGACGGAGCGATGCAGTGCAGACCGCCCCCATTACCTGGCAGTCATCCGATGTCAGTTCAGTTAAAGAGCTGTTCAAACTGTCGCAGTTGGGAACTAGGGCATCTTCCCCTCTTCCAAGAAAATCTGGCAGATCATTCGAGAAACGCTGCAGAACACGTCCAACGGGTTGACTTGAAACGTTCCCCTGTGCACTGGAACCGGGCTTCTGCTTCACGGCATCGTGTCCGTCATTCCTCGCAAAGTCATCCAGCCCTTTAGAGCTGCAATGAAAGGCAGTCAAAGATCCGGATTCGAGACAATCGGAAGTCTTCGAAAAAGACATCTTCGGAATCTTATTCGGACTGAGCGTATCCTCTCTCAGAAGCTCACTTATGGCGCCGTCAGACATCCACAGACGATGAGTCAGCTTCAATTCATGACGATCGCTCAAAATGCTTTCTATGTCTTCGCTCATGCGTCTCTTCAGGGGAGATCGCCCGGAGCTCATTTCTACGACCTCTTTGACCGGAGAGCTGCGCAGGGACGAGCTCCCTTTCCACCGCGACCTCAGACGACACCCGAACTTCCTTTCGTGTCCCTCGATCGGCAAATTATGCCCGGTGAAGTCAGACTCTGATTCGGTTCCCTCGCTGCTCGCATAACACGATCCGGACAACGGAGTAGAGCCACACAAGACTTTAGTCTTCTGCCTTTCACCTCCGTTCATTTTCTCAGCCAGAGACATTTTTGGATCATTCTCCAATTTTCCTGTTCCGTGCTTCTTTTTTGGAGAAGATCTTAGTCCACTGGCCTTTGCCTTGGACCATGAGTCAAAATCACTCGTGCTGGAATCATCTAGAAACCTGAGGTTCCTTCTGACGGTCGGCTTAGATGACAACGCTCTCTTTAACAAAGGACCAAACAACTCTGCCACGCGACGATCAGACTGGACCACGGGAACGTCATCAAGAGGCAACTCCACGGACATTTCGTCTTCCGTTTCCGGAAGACTCACTTCGTCTGCCGCTTCCAAACTACGACTGTCGTAATCGAACGCTCTGTCCGACGAATTCAAAGATTCTTCCGCTTCTACTTTCCCAGCGGCAGCATTTCTGAACTGAACCATTGGAGAATTCAGGATGTTCTCCTTCCTAATCGCCTCATTTGCGTAGATTTGAGAGCCGCTCGGCTGCCTCTTATTCTGAGGCCAAACAAACAGAGCCTGCCTTGCCGAACTATCGGTCTCCTCGTTTGAATGGCTGCCACTGGAATATCCGACGTCTGCCGTTACCTCCTTCCGGTCCTCACCGAACGCAGCCATGAGGTCGATTGCCCCGTAGCGCCTCAGCTGCCCCGGGGACCACTCTCTGCTGAAATCATTCTCCCTATTTCCAGTTGAGACCTCCTCGGCATTTCCTGCATCCTGCTTTGCTTTTGCGCCGCTGCTGCTGTTGACACCACCGTGAGGCATTCGATCACACGACTCTACTCTGGTCAGAAGCGGGTCCGAATAGCTTCGGCAGCTGTGATCAACAGGAACCCGTAGATAAGAAGCATCAGGCACGCCATAATCGTCTCCATCAGGGCCCGTGGAACGCTCATTCACTGGAACATCAGCATCATCGCTCTTCACTTCTGACTCATCCTCTGAGTTGATTCTCTTCTTCCTGTGCAGTGAACGATTATGGAAGAACGAGTCATCTTCGTCGACAAAGTCCGAACTCAGTTCGCTCAGTGCCTGAAGGTTGCTTGTCTGTTTGCGCTGTGCAGTTGCTCTCATTCGATCCCACTGATCGTCCTCGGCATCACGACGGACGTGCTAAAGAAGACACAGAAACATAACGAACATACTGCGACGCCCAACACAAAATAAAACTCATGCAGCCATAACACTAAAGCTTTCAACACAGCCTCCACTGCACAAATGAATTCTATCCATCTACATTAACATCTTCAAAACCCCGGCATTTAGAATCTCTCTCCCCACCCGCATTTGATAACTTAACACTTAAGCTCTTTATTATAAATCTCACTGTCTGCAACACAACCATTCAAAATTCTGAACATTTCTGGTATAAAATCATAAACCACATTCACATAACAGTTTCAATCGTAAACAATAACAGCACAGAAAATTTAGACTTTAAAAGCACAGAATAATTACACTGCTGCCGTCACACTTTAACTGAAGCTCAAATCACCATAAATCCACAAAATTCAATAAATTAATGAACTCCTATGGTGCCACTATCACAATGTCCATGGAATCGGCTGACAGTGCACCAAACCCAACCCAAATTAGACCCCAGTCAAGCAGGAAAGGTCAATCAGATCGGAAGCGAAGTCAAATGCGACTGATGTAAACCTACAATGCCATTCTTCTTTGCCTCTTCCAGGGTCATCTGCCATTCGAGTGAATTCAACCAGATGACGTTAAGCTCTTCCTGGATGTCGGTCACCTGTTCCTTCAGGTGAACAGCTCTGCTGTGAGCCTCCTGGCTCACCTTCATCCCTCCACCTGTGCTGTCATCTGAGTCAGTTGTCAGACGGTTGCACAGGCTCATCAAGGCACGCACGACTCTCGAATGCAACTCAATCTGAGCCTGAAGCACCTATACCAACAACAGAGTGCAACAAATGTTGAAATATCCTGCAAGAAATAAGACACAATAATAATACTACTACTACTAATAATAATAATAATTAATAACAACAACAACAAAGTGATGATGATGATTATGATGATTTAATCTGGTGAAAGAAATTAAGACCAATTTACAATATCTTTGAATACAACTTTATAAGCTGGCTAAATATATTGGAGCTGTTTTATAGGTTGAGAAATGACAAACCCTTTGGATGTCCAGCTGCTTGTCAATATCACTGGTGACCCAGTGAGAATGGAGTCTCCAGGTGCGACGCTTAACCTCCATATCATCTACCCACTGTCTCAGTCCATCAAAATCCAGTTCCATGTCTAAGCATATAATTATTAATTGATGGCTTAAGCCCAGAAAAACACTCACAATATGCAATCGCTGCTCATACGATTGATTTACACTTAAATGAAAACAAAACGAAGGAGATGGCAACGGTCACTAAAGACAAACCGGACACTTTGCTAGACGGAGAAACATTGGAATATGTCAACAATTAATTTACTTGGAAGCCTATTAACAGTAGACAATGACCGTAGTAAAGAAAAGGACTCTGGGCAACACAATAACAAGATCTCATCTACACAACCAGGGCTGCACTGATGATGATGATGATTTTCTGCACTTTATGTAACTTCAGCACAACTGTCAAATTCAAAATGGACAATACAATGGTGCTTCTGATCATATTTTTCTGAGTCTTGTGCCTAAAAGAGACGACTACAATAGTATGGACGTAGCAGGATCATACAATGGGAGGCTGCTATAACTGGAGGCAATGGAAGCAAAATGAACTGAAGGAAACCCAAATCAAAGAAGAATATAAGGGAAGGATGAGGCACTTGAGGAAAAGAGAGGAACAATGCCCAATAAAGCAACACAAAGTCTACAACAGACATAAGGTATAAATAGGCAGTGAAGTCATGGACCCAGAAGCACAAAACATAACCATTAGATGATGATTTATAACATGAATAGTTGGAAGTTGAAAAGAAATTTTGTGAGTTTTATCAAAATAATTAAAAAAATTATTTTCACAAAACAGAGTTTCAAATACGTCAGGTCTTCGTCCTCCAGCTCAGTCCAGCTATTGACTTCTTCATGACATCTCTCCAAAGTTCTCTGTCCTTTGTTATTTCTTCTAAAGTCATTTGGTCTCTTCCGTCAGTTTTTCCAACAAGATTCAGCCCTGCCATTTTCAAATCCTCTTCCAATCCATACACCCATTGTCGTTTTGGTCTTCCTTTAGATCCTTCTTCCCTCTGGTTTGTAGTTGAAAATTCATTTTGGGTTTCTTATTTCTTCCATTCTGAGTATGTGTCCAGTCCATTTCATTCTTCTCTTTCTGATGACTTCCATGATGCTCAGTTGCAGTGTTCTCTCTCTAACTTCTTCATTTGTTATATGTTCTTTGTATTCAATCCTTAGCATCCTTTTAAGCCATTTATTTTCTTTTGCTATTATTTTTTCTCCAATTCCTTTTTTTAAGGTCCAAGATTCACATCCATATATTAATATTGGTAATACACAAATGCTGAGAATTCTTAATTTTGTTTTCACTCCATTGTCATGACTTATACAAATTTTGGTATGTAGCCTGTTGAATGCAGATCCTGTCATTGCTATTCTTCCTTTTATCTCCAAGTCCGAACCTCCTTTTGCTTCCAATTCACTTCCCAAGTAAACGAATTTCTTCACCATTTCAATTTCACTTCCATTGTGTGCCACTATTGGCCCTTCTCCAACTTTCATTGTAAGTGGCATTATTTTTAATTTTCAAATACCTTCCAGCAAACGAAGGAGCGATGAAACCAGAATCTTTAAACCAAAAATCCCTAATCTGTATTTACACTAAAACACTTTGCCCACACAGCTACTGTAAATGGCATGGTCAGAATATTTCATATAGCTTCAATTAACCATGAAACTATGCAAGTAGTCTTACTGCTAAATGCAAATAGGCACAGAAACACACGTGTACATGTAAATGCCTCAATCCTTCCTAGATCCAGTCTCTACTCCAATGCACTTAAAACAGGAGATAACACTTCCAAAGATTACAAAAAAAATCATCAAAATCCTTCAAACACATTCAAGAATTACAAAGAGCAGACATCTAAGCGCCTCACACATTTTCCTAAACCAATCACCAGTTTCTTCTGAGATCAATAAATTTCTACAAAGAAGCACAAAATAATCTGCAACCCTCTGAGCACCACAAGATTCCAACACTCAACGTCTCAAGATGCTGGTTAAACAGGCAAGTCAGATTCAATGGGTTAAGAAAGAATGCAATATCATTCGCCTACCGTGCAGCATTTTCCTCTGATCTGAATGGTTTCCATTTGGCAAAAGAAGTCTTTCCAAATCCTCCCACATTCCATTCACCTGCTTCAAATGCAGACTGATGTCATCCTTCAGACGCGGATGGCTTCTAGTCAGCTGCTTTGCATAGTCCTTGAAGAACTTTAGGCTCACCATGTGTTTGAGCATGTCCTCATGAAAAGCCTTAACAAGAAAACGACCAACATCTTCAAAAACATTGACCACTGTGCAAAAATAGCAATATATATCAAAGACTACCTAAGAAGAAGGAAAAATCAAAAGCAAGATGCATCTTCTAAATTCTGAATGACACATTGCAATGATTAACTCTTAAACCACCGCATACTCTGGAGGATCCATATGCACGGGAACCGTGTATACTCAGTTACGAAAGTTTAAGGGTTAACTGCCTCAGCAGAAGCCATGCAATGGACACAACATCAAGAACAGTTTCTACCTGGTTGACATATTTCTCTGAAAGACAACTGCTCTGTCTCTTTGCCTTCTGTAGCACTGTTCCCAACCAACTGCTCAGTTCACTGTACTGCTGCATGAAACCCTTGAACGAGACAACGGCCACAGCGGCTGTTTGGTCATCAGATTCAAACGACAGATCACTTTCAGTCGACTGCATACAACACAAACAGCTGATACAGTGAAATCTAAAATAACCTAACCCCATAAAACAAATGCCAACATTAAAAATTGTGAAAAAAGAAGGTTTGATAGATAAATACATTACCAAGAATGAAAATGTGAAATGTCAAGAGCTGTTGATGATTGCCTCAGAGTATTTTAGGCTCATTGAAAGGACTTGAAATTTAAGAGCATGAAACCAATCAATAATATCTGTCAGTTGAATTCTTAAAAGACAATTATTGGTTCTTATATTAAAACAAAAGAACCGACCCTGCATGTGTCGATTATCTCTTCATCCATCAGATAGTAGTAGTCGGAACGGATGGTCGACCAAAGCTTGTATTTTCTCTTCACATCTGAAGCAGGGGTTGAGAATGAGTTGATGGTCAATGGGCTTGTCGGTGATCCCTGGGGACTGCTCCGGATGCTGTCGGTGTCATCCACCGAGCAGCAGCTGCTCATGTCGCTCAGATGTTCCGCTCCTGGAGTTGACACCGGACTCGGCATTGCCAGCTCAGACAAGTGTCCTGGCTTTGGGCTTTTAATTGGTCTTGAGCCTGTGATCTTGGCGGCAAATGGACCCTTGGATGACATCTTAGGCGATGACTGTGGACTACTGGTTGCTCTGGGACTGTGCTGGGAAGTGGGTTCAGACAAGACGAAGTTGGCCATTTCAAAACTCTCAGCTGAGAAATTCCATTGGTGGAAAGAGGAAATTATGAACGTGATCTTACACAACTAATTCCTTTACTCAACATTTTCCCATTTCATAGACAAGGCACAATGTGATCTATAAAACGCACAAGCAAGGTAACGTAAACTTTATTCTGAATAAAGTGAATTCAATTTCTACTCGATGTCTCACAAACAATTTTGTGTTCAGCAGTGGCACAGAAGATTTTGATACCAGTACTGACACCTCTACCTTATCTACTCTGCTGTTAGCAGAATGCAATATATAGTCTTTAAATACTGACTGGAGGGACATCAAATTTCAGTGTTTAAAGCCATAATAGACAAATGCAACTATAAAATATAAATGCAAATGCAATTCATATTAAATTTTAAAAATTAATATCAACAGGAAAATATATGCTTTAAAAATTCAGTACCATGTCCTATTCAAAGATTGCAACTTTTCACCCACGATATAAGATATTCTGAGTCATTGCCTACAATATTTTGGCAGTCTCCCAAATTTAATTAAATAAATCTAAGCATCGGACTGCATAAAAATTTCAGGATAATTCAGAATTTTAAAAACTCAAATGAAACAAATTCGACACAATTATTATAAGTCATGATTGGTAGAAAGAGTGCCATACTGCGACAGTGAAATGCTACTAATACACTGTTTACGATAGCGCAATAGCTTAATGGCAATGGATCGTTTCGCATTTTTTAACCGTCAGTCAATAAAACTTTAAAATCTGTACAATTCCTTCAACAGTACTGAAGCTATAGCAGAAGAGATGCCAGAATGCTGAAAGTCACTGTAATTCGACATCTGGAAAGTTTAAATTTCAAAAAATGGCGCTATATAAATAGTGCCCTTACCTCCCACACAGTCGCTCGTTTAAAAGTGGCTTCTAATCACCGAGAATTCGACTGAAATCGACAGAGTTCTTCGCTCCGATCAGTCTTTAGACTTCGGTCGACGGTCGAACGAACCGATCGAATGCAGATTTTCCCTCAAAATTCGATTTAAAGTTCGTATTTTCTCCTCTTCGTCGCTTCCTCCATCATGGCGGCTGCGGCGGCCGTTGAGTGCTTCGGCGCTGAATCATGCCGAGGCCAGGCCAACGATGGTGGTAGGCCAGGCCATGTCAACTACACTGCTAGGTAATAAGTAAGGAAATATTCGTGAATTTATATAGCGCTTTATAGGTAGTATGAATTGAATTGAAAACATCATTTATTTTTCAACTTCATACAAATTCTAGCATTTCACAAATTTCTAGCATTTTAGTACAAATTCAAATTTGATTCTTTTCTAAACTTCGAATCACAAATTTCCCAATTATCAAAGCCTGCTAGAATTCGCCTTCGCCGCCTACGTCCTTGCCTAATACTAAAACTGCCTCCACATCCACCTGGAATAGTTTAAATTTCAAAAAACTCCGCTACTATAACCTTCCCAAAGCCTCTATCAACAAATTGCAATCAATACAAATCGCTTGCTCGTTTAACTAAGTCACCTAAATTCTCCCATATTTCACCCATACTAAAATCATTACATTGGCTTAAAATAACTGAACGTATCAATATTTAGATAATAACTTCGGCTCGACTTCAGTCGAACAAAACCTGTCTACCTTAGGTCACTATTTTCCCTCAAAATTCGATTTAAACGTTCGTCATCTTTCTCACTCTTCGCCGCTAAATCAATCATCATGAAAATTGCAACCGTGCCTTCTCATACGCTGCACCTGAACTCTGGAACTCATCCCAGCTTCCAGGCCAACACTTTCAAACAATAAAATCTGATTCCTCATTTCCTATAATTCCTGCACTTTCTCCTCAAGTCTTCAGGTCTAAGCTTAAATCCTTCCTGTTTCTTAAATCATTTCCGCCATAGCTGTAACAACTTTAGCCTCACTGCCCTTCGGATATGACTATTGCCTGGCTGATCCCACACCTTTCCTATTTATTTTTTAAGAGGCTGAGCGCAAAATTTACTGTTGTGCTGCTTTCACAAATTTCTAAATCCATGATTTTACTTTACTTTTACAACAGTAGCTGCTTATTCTTAGGCGTTTAGCCTTCAAAATAACTATGGAAAAGGTAGGGCCTATAAATGATCAGCCAGGCAATGGTCAATATATCCGAAGGGAAGTGAGGCTATGTTGTTATAGCTATGGGGAAAATGATTTTTAGAAAAGGGAGCTTATTTAAGCTTAGCCTTGATCTGAAGACACGAGGATTTAATGCAGGAATTAAGGGAAGTGAGGAATCAGATTGTATTGATTCAATTTGATTGACAGTGGGTTGGGGGCAGGGGCCGTGGCTAAGGTTGCGGAGGAAAGCTGGAATCGAGTTCCAAAGTTCAGGAGCGCGGTATGTAAAGGCACGGCTGCAGATTTTCAAGGGTGACTGATTCAGCGGGCGTGAAAGAGTGAGATATGAGATGACGATCGTGTGGGTCGAGGAGGTTGAGGTGTTAATAGTGCTCTAAGGTACACAGGTTTTGATTAAGCCCTATAGAGGAGTGCGGGTATTCCCGTACTCTTGGGTACAGGTAGGGTATGGTACACATTTTACTGGACATTGACACCCCTTGCAATTATGAGGCACCTTTCCCGAACGCAAATTCCTGGGAAATGGCCTGAGCAGACCGCGGTTCTTAAACTTGCGACTTTCGTTTGATTCGATTTAATCTTAAAATGCTGATTAGGCCTATAATTCAATTATTCACGCAAAGTCAACCTTCCACCAGAGTTGCATATGGGATTGGCCGCTGAAGCTTATTAATTGCGTCCAATGAAAATCAAATGTTTGAAAATTGAAGAAATATTAATTTTCACAAAGCCCTATAGTTATTGTTTTAGAAAATCGGCTTCAGTTTAGGCTGGAAATGTCTTGAGGCTGCTTCAGAAGCGAACTGGCCTCTGAGGGCTGTCCATTAATTAGGCCTACGTCAAAAAATTAGGGGAGAGTTGAAAAAGTTTGACAGTTGTTGACAGAGGGAGATCGAGGGTCAAGAGAAGTTAACGTCAACAATTTCATTTTTTACAAATGATAAAAACAGGAAATTTCATGGAATACTATTTATTACAACGGAAAAGAGCCTGACAAGCAAAAAAGGTCATCACCACACATTATGACAATTGATGAGAAAAAGAAAGGGGAAAAGGTCTCATCGCTGCAAAAATAATACCCTTCTAAACTTTTTAGGGGGACCGTCACTGGTCTTAGTGGGGGGTGTCAAAAGTTTTTTACACAATTATAGGGGGTCACTGAAAGTTGACAGTTGTTGACAAGGGGAGGGGGTCAAAAATTGCCCAAAAATTGTTGACATAATTAATGGACAGCCCCTGATTGGAAATTCTTCTTCTTAACTATTTTCATTTAAGATAATAGACTATTTGTGAGTAGTAAGCCTTCATTTAATTTCGTTGGAGCTGAATTTCGATTCAATTTTTCTGTTTTCTGTTAAAATGGACGCTGAATGTGGAAACTGTGGAGACCAACACCGGCCGTACATTGAATTAGTCACCTTTAATGACCTTTAATAACTTTAATTCGACCGCACTTTTAGACGTTTAATACTTTGATTCTTATCTCGTGCTTTTAATTAAGCGCCATTTACATTCACTTGTGCGTGGTCGATCCAGCAGCTCACTCAATCAATTGAACCAATTTAAAGACACTGCAGGCGGGGGGAGGTTCTTTACTCAGCCAATCGCTACCAAAGTGTTTTCATGATATTGGTAATAGCCCAGGTTTCTTTAAAATTGTCGATAAGATCTGAATCATGTACATGGCCCTCTGGAGCCTATTGCAGGGGCCACGATCGAGACTTGGCGTGGAGACAGAGGGCTGTCGATTTAGAGCAGTGGCGTAACCAGGGTCCGGAGTAGGAGACATATCGCAAATTTCGAGTGAAAAAGATCTACAAGCAAACAATTCACCGAGCAGTTCTTAACGACATATTCATCTCATATTATGCAGTAATCGATTACGTTCCGATCATCCTGTTTCTCTTTCCTCCCAGAAAAATCCTCAGCGGTTTTGAGCAAATCCCACGACTGCTTCCGACCAGAATAGAGGACCCGGTCCAGAGGCGTCATTTGGGGGGGGCTGGGGGGCCGTGGCCCCCCCAAGGAAATGAAAATATTAATTTACAATGTATTACTGTGCAATAAAAAACAAAAACAGGGACGTCATTTTCGTTTGGGGGGGGGGCAAAAAAAGGTCAGATGTGGAGTAACCTGAAGAAGAGTAACTGATCGTAAAAAAAGGGCTGACAAGCAAAAAAAAGGTCGTCAACTTTTTGGGAAATTGTCAAGTCGAAAAATTGAAAATTGACAAAAATTCTAAAATTTTAAAAAACTGAAAAGAAAAATTTTAAAAAATTTCTCGCCCCTCCAACAAAAGTGTGAAATGACGCCAATGACCCGGTCCTCACAGCCTTCCCATGGCTACGCCCAGTAATTTAAAGCAATAGATCCGTCATGTCCTTTTTAACCGAAAGCACCGCAACTTCCGCAAATATGCGGCGCATAAGTGGGAAATTTCCGCATTTCCTCCGCATATTTAGGGCGCCTCCGAGTCCCGCATATTTCCCGAGAAATCACCGCATCAAACTCGCAGCCAAGTTGTCTAACAGGGCCTGGGCCTATGTGCAGACGTTTAAACTTAAACTGAGCATGATTTAAAGTGGCTTAGAAGGCATTACTGCCTGTGTGAAAGCCACTATAGGGGCACTAACGGGGCTTGAACCCGCTCCGTCAGCCTGACGCTCCAGCACGTAACCCCACTCTGCCATCTTCCGCCCTCGGAACCGCTTCTGTTGGGTTATCTCATAACAGACCTACCACGGCTGCCAGTTAAACGGAAGCAACCTCTTAATTCATAGCCAGAAAAACAATCACGTGACCAGATTTGCTGCTTGTCTACTGTATAGGCCTACGTCGTGTAGCAAATCTTGAGTATACACAATCGTTCTTTAGACGTATGGTCGACTTTTCCAAAACAAGCAGCGTTGGTTATTCGGTGGTCGTACATTCGACCAGCCCTGCCTCTGCTGGAAGAGAGGGACGACCGAAGATAGGAATTTCTACGCACCCATTGGGTGGTGGTCGTGGGGGGTAGGGGAGGGGGGTTGAATTTCCCAACTTCGCACAAATCGAACATTGAGGCATAAGTGATAATAAATTTTAGCGAAACGATAGCGTATAAGAGTATTCAGAACAATCTCTGTGGTCTCTGATCTATGCCCACCAGCAAGAAATCTGCTTCTGTCATTGGCGTCTATTAATAGACGACAATGGTTTCTATGGTTTCTGCCCACCAGTGGGCGGAGCAACCGGACTTTGTTGGTAAACACTGGATACCCCTATAGTCGGTCAACCGGTCCCAGGTCGTATAGCATCGATGACTTTTACTTGATCCAAATATTTTTCAGAAATGTCACATTTTTATGCCAGTCATCGTCAAAATTCGTGTGGCCCTTTGCAGCCCTGGGTATTGACGGCATGAGGGCGCCTTTTCCTCTGCAACAGGTGAGGATCCTGTTTTCTAACGGATAAACTCGTTCGTCGTAATGAGAAAATATGAAAAACGTTTAGCTGATTATAGTTTGAATTCAAATTTTTAATTCAAAAATATCAAGATTTAATTGAGTCATCGAGTTCAAGAAGTGTTCCATTTGCGGGCTTTAGGGGTTTAGCCTAACGCCCCATCTGTCGACGCCGAAATCCGGTGGAGAGAGGGGGAGGGGCAATTTCTGCTTCTTGGCTGCGTCTTCCTCGGGAAGGAAGTAGAAAATGCTGCGGTGAGATTTTCCGAATCAAAGTTTGAGGCTGAATATTATAGACGAAGGATGTCTGCATAGGCGTAACTCTTGATCTATGCAGCCCCTGTGCCTATATTAGACCAATGGCCTATAAACGCTGCAGATGGAAATGTGCTTTATTATTAAGAGGCGGGTTTCATTTTACGCTGCGACTCTTCGCAGTCGATACTTTGTCTCTGGAAGAGATTGCGCCAAGTGGTCGCTTTGCTTCGATGCTGTCTAGTCTACAGCTTCTGCTGCTGCTGCTGCTGCTGCTGCTGCTGCTGCTGCTGCTGCTGTAGGCCTTTGGTCTAGCAGCTGCTGTAGGCCTACGTGAATGCCTCTGCTGTGGAGGCCTGGGGTCTACGAAGACAGACCCGTTCATGCACCGATTGGTCTCTCTCTCTCTCTTTCTCTCTTTCTCTCTTCTCTTTCTCTCTCTTTCTCTCTTTCTCTCTTTCTCTCTCTCTCTCTCTCTCTCTCTCTCTCTCTCTCTCTCTCTCTCTCTCTCTCTCTCTCTCTCTCTCTCTCTCTCTCTCTCTCTCTCTCTTGGACTGCATCTTTGTGATAAAAAAAATCACAGACATTTCTGTTGACTTATAAAAGACCGGTCGTTGTCTAACACGATAGCAGCTTTTTAAAAAATTCCCGATATAATTCAAGTATGTTTTCTGGTCTCCATTGGCTCTTAGAGGAGGCAAACTGAATCCTGTCTTAGACTGACGAAGTGATGGCGGACAGTTAAGAGCCGTCGAGTCCTTTACGTAACAGCTCCGATAGCTGCTGCTGCTGCTGCTGCTGCTGCTTAATCTACGGAGTATACTTTATTGCTTTATTGGCGTAACTGATAGGAGTAGAGGCGGTCGTGTGACCTTCGTTCGAGTTGGATGCGTTCGAGGCCGTATATACGGGGGCATGACAGCGAGTTGAGTGACTGTTGAAAACTACGGACAAGTCTTACGTCATCTGAGTGGATGGATATCTGCTGCTGAAGCAGGTTCTGTCTCAGAAGCAGACCATGTCTGCGTCTCGGAGGCGGATGCCTTCGGTCGTCGTCGTCGTCGTCGTCATCGTCGCCGTCGTCGTTGCGCTGACTAAGACGATGTGCTGTGCAGACAACAGCGACGACAAATCAACAACATCATCGTATCATAGTCATATCGGCGGCAGAGACCAGCGACAACTCAGTAGTAGTCGTCATCGTCGTCATCACCTGTCGTTGCTGGAGACTGCGAGAGGCGAAAGAGGAGGAGAAGGAGAAGGAGGAGGAGGAGAAGGAGGAGGAGGAGAAGGAGGAGGAGGAGGAGGAGAAGAGGAGGAGGAGGAGGAGGAGGAGAGGGGAGTTGGTGTGCTGATGTTCGTCGTTTGCAGTCGACCGTCCTTCGATTGATCAACGACCATTTCGACTTCGACAGAGGAATCGACGCATTCCAGAATGACCTTCACTCCCTCAAGGTCGACATTTCCCAGCTCAGGTAGGCCAGGTGCTTCACTCACCTGCCGCAATCGATTGAAAATGGCGTCGAGGTCTGTTGGAGACCAATTCATCGCCAGTCGCCGTAACTGTCTTTTAAAAGGCAACTGCGTCTTCAAACATTGGTTCTAATTGTACATAGTGTTGCATTGTTTCAACTTTTAAACTATTACAAAGTTGCTATATTTGCACTTTTCCTTGGGTGCTGGCTCAGAGGGCGTTGATCCCTCGCTGCTTCCCTCGGGGTGTTAATGACTTTTAGGCGAGGCTTTTCTCTTCTTCGAGGTCCTTTGATTGTTGTTGACGCAGGAAGCAGTTGGAACAACTCATCGCCGCAGGTGAATCGAGGTCAAAACACAGGTCAACATCACCTGGAAAATTACCTGTAAAACAATCACCTTCATTTCCCCTTCAGAGACAAGAGTCGACCTATCATCATCACCACCACCACTCCGGCGCAGCTGCTTTCCCTCTCCCTCTCTCCAGTCAATTCGTCGCTCGACATCCGCCGTGGGAACTTGACCTTCGTCGTCGACCTTCAAGGTCATCGGATCAATCAGCTGGAACGGCGTCTCCGGTGGCTGACGAAGCAGCAGCAGCAGCAGATGACTCACCACGGAGCATCCACCAGCGGAATCCAGGAAGAACAGGAAGATCCGTTCCACAGGAGGATGAGGCGGAGAGGGAGAAGGAGCGGCTGCTGATGCTGAGGTGCGAGAGAGAAATGGCGGTGGCCAGAGACGCGACTTCGAAGCAGAGAGACATCAACGCCAATATTCAGAGGAAGATGAGACAACTGGAGAAGATGATGACGGATAACATCCAGTCGGAGAACGACCTTCACGACGGAGGCGGTCAAGGTCATTCGCCGGCGTCCACTCATCCCAGAATGCACCACGGTAACCTTTGCTGTCGTTTCCGGTTTAGACCCTTGACGACGCAATTGATTTTTCATTCATTGATTTTTGCAGTTACGTCCAAAATGGAACTCAAAACAGCAAAAATAGGCGACGACTACTTAAGTGGTAATAGGAGGGCGATGTCCCCCCCTTCCCCCAATGGGTGATGGTTTGTCGTGGGAGAGAAAGTTCGTCAGCGAGTGACGATAGAGATCTTGGCCATTCGATGATTGCGACTGAAGAAGAAGAAGAGTTGCGAATGAGAGACAGTGTGGCTGATGGAGTGAAGCATCTGATGGGCATAGTAGTTGCTGTTCGACTATTGATGGTGAGGGGGAGGCGGTGGTGGTGGTGGTGGCCCTTGTTCCATGCACAAAAAGTCTGATGAGGTGATATTCCATGATTTAGGAATTGCAGCTCTGGAGGCAGAAAAGGGAGGACTCGAAATGAGATCCGATCGGCGTTTGGTGATAATGAGGTCCGTAAATAAAGCGATGAACGACAGGAGTTGGAACTGATCACAGGACACGCACCGACGACGCAGCAACGATGAATGGGGCGCAGGGAAGCAACACTATCTCCACGGTTAGCAACGATGAATGGAGGCAGCAGCAGCAGCAGCAGGCAGAAGCAGCCCGATTTGCAGCAACACTATCTCCACACAGCAATCTCATGCTACACTGCAGATTAGTGGTGGTGGCAGCAGCAGCAGTGGTGGTGGTGAGCAGTGGTGGTGAGGCGTGGAAGCGAACGGCCACGCAGCAGCAGCCAGTAGTAGTAGGCCAGTAGCGTAGTAGTAGTAGTAGTAGTAGTAGTAGTAGTAGTAGTAGTAGTAGTAGACGCAGTAGTAGTAATAGTAGTTGACGTAGCGTAAGCAAGCAGCATGGTTCTCGATTTATTCCTTCAATCAATCTGCAGTTAATTTGTAGTTATTGACATCATCATCATCATCATCATCATCATCATCATCATCATCATCATCATCATCATATAAATATTTTATGAAATTCTATGTTTGAGACTTGCAATTGACTTTCTAATTAATTAACGAATTAGTTTCATCAGAAGATAAATTGATCTGACGATTGTCAATTGGTCATTCCTGGAGTTGTTGTGTTAGGAATCCGTCATTCCTTTGGTCAATCAATTGCCGAATACCTTGCGTTGTTTGTCAAGAGGCGATTGATTGACGACAACCGATTAACATGTCACTCCTAAGGTCACTGCCTGGAGGAGGAGATTCAAAGATCCAGTCTAAGTGGAAGTCATTCGATAAGGAAACGTTAAATGCTAAGAGAGAGAGAGAGAGAGAGAGAGAGAGAGAGAGAGAGACAGACAGACAGACAGACAGACAGAGAGAGAGACAGAGAGAGAGAGAGAGAGAGAGAGAGACAGAGAGAGAGACAGAAACAGAGACAGAGACAGAGACAGAGATAGAGAGAGAGAGAGAGAGAGGCAGAGAGAGAGAATGTGTGTCCATGAGATTGAAGATGGAGGTATGTTGGAGATCAGGTGGAATGTTTTCGTTTGTCTGAACTTCATTCATCTCAGAGTCTTTGTCTTCTTTAAGAGCAGTTGAAGAGTCGAAAGTAATAAATGCGTGCATTTGATGATCGTCTCTGACTCTCTGTCTTGTTTTATCTTTCGTTGATTTTCTTTGCCAAATGACTTCTGTCTTTCTTCTTTCGTCGCTGGAATCTCGCCTCAGGGCATTTGGTACTCGCTGAGGCTTATCTCCTCCGAGACTTTCATCCATACCCAGTGGCGTAGCTAGGATTTCCGGGAGAGGGGGGTTGGTTTTGACAGTAACGAACTTCCAACAATCTTGAAAAGGAAAAAGGTCATCCTCATCTTCCCTCTTGTATTTTCCCTTCTCTAGATGCTGACAAGCAAAAAAGCCATCGACTCCTTACACTTTTACATTCTATAGCGCTTACAAATTTTCGGTCGACAGCCAAGTGGGGGGTTGACTTCCAAAACCGCGCCCGAAAATAACAAATGTATGGAAACACATCAAAAATTTTTCGTCGGAAGCTAAGGGGGTTTTAACCCCCCCTTTGGCTACACCACTGTCCCTACCCACCCCCGGTCTCTTTCTTTCCAGGTGGATGCCACGTAGACTACCGACCCGAGGTCATCTGACTACCGGGTCATTGAGTGGTCCCTCTGTGACCAACGCCCTGTCAGTGGAATCTACCAGATACCAGACCCAGACCCAGACACCCAACAGCGAAAAATTACCTGGAAAAGTAAAGGTTGATTTCGAAAAGAAAGTCACTTGAAACGGTCGACGCTTTGCATTTCTATACCTGGAATTATTTCTCCCTGAAAATAATGAATTTCCAATCGAAGACGAATACATTGGATGATGTACAAAGCTACAGCGGAGTAAGCAGTGGCGGCTCCACCGGCGGGGGGGGCAGTGGGGAGCCCGTGCCCCTATTGAGTGCTTGGCCCCCTAGTGGCCTCCCAGTTGGGACCCTATACTTAATGCTACATATATTAAACAACAAATGGTTGGCCCCCATGATTAGAAGTTGCCACTACAACGGCCCCCCATTTGCCACATCCTAGAGCCGCCACTGGGAGTAAGATATTGTGAGGCGTCGAGAGGAGGAGCAGGGATGGGGAGAGGGAAAGGGAGAGGGAGAGAGAGAGAGTGAGGGAGAGGGAGAGAGAGAGGGAGAGGGAGAGGGAGAGAGAGAGGGAGAGGGGAGAGGGAGAGGGAGGGAGAGAGAGGGAGAGGGAGAGGGGCGGAGAGGGAGAGGGAGAGAGGGGGAGGGAGAAAACGCCGTCGTTTGAATAGGAAAGGGTGATCAGGAATTCCGCGGGGGGGGTTAGACCAGCTCTCCTTATATACGCACTCTTTACTTGGCGTTCAACTTCACAGCCACTTTTATCAATTCAGACAAAGAACAGTTCCCGTTCCAGTTTCGTAGATACAAGAGAGACAGCGAGACAGACATTCACACGTCAATCTACGCATCCAAAGAACAGAACAGCCGATCGAAAGGACGACAAGTGAAGAGTCTTATTATAAAAGAATGAAATGTTGAAATATTTTAACTAAATCTTTATCTTTAACTCATTTGCTTTGCGGTTGAAAGGGCAGGGTTTTTTAAAAAGCGCGTCTGGGTGAGGATCTGATAAGAGCCGTCGATTGAAGGGCGACTGAGAGATTGCGTCGAACGAATTTATTAAGCATCAAATGGAAAGGGTCTTCGAATATATAATCACAACACAACGACCACTACAATCAGATTCGCCTATAGTTATACTTGACTTCTAATGAGCAATAGTCCAGGGGACTTATTACGAACAGACACTGGGAATGGAATGGAGAGAGAGAGAGAGAGAGAGAGAGAGAGAGAGACGGAGGGAGAGAGAGTTTCAAAGAAGAACCAGAGATTTGAGACCACCCCTCCTCATCCTCCCTCTCACCGTGTAGAATGTAAATCTGTAGGGTTTTAAACAAATTATAGAAAATAAAAAGAAATGACCCAATAAAATCTAAAATCTAAAGAATTAATTTGTCCAAAATAAAATTGCCGTTTCAAAGAAGAACCAGAGATTTGACACCACCCCTCCTCCTCCCTCTCCACCGTGTGTTCGAGAATTATTCTGTGGAATCTGTGAGTCCGGTTTTAATATTCATGAATTCTGCGTTTCATTTTAAATCCTGTGCGCCTAAAATTCAGATTTATTTCAGAGTCACTTAGGTTGGTCTACTTTTGCGACGATGATCAGTTGAACCTATAGGCTACTCAAACGAGCCTTGCTATTTTGTACCACTGTCTTTGTGACTCATTACCGCAAATGAAGTTTCTAAACGCGAAAACTGTTGAAAGTTGACTTGAACGTTAACTCAGCTGAAAATACATTTCTAAATGGCAGAAATTATTACAAACGTCCCTCTCCATTCATTGGCTAATGATGCTCTACAATGTAAATTTATTAACAAAGCCTTAACCTTTAATTCTACATTTAAATTACAGTACTAATCATTTCAATTCCATTTTTTCCTACTGGACCACATCAAAAATGCTATTAATTCCATTAGTCCTGTCGAATTTTTTATCCATAACCATATTAAATATTGTGTTATCATACTGAGCTGGACCACTTTTAGAAAAAATGCGCAGCGCCTAAATTTGGATTTCAAACCGAAAAATGTGGCCTTGCTCTCTAAGGCTTTAAAGCTCTTCATGGACAACGCTTGCCTTAATTGGATCCGTGCATTTGTCTGTGTTTGTTCGTGCATGTGTTTAGACGTCTGCCCCAGTGGCTTCATTCGTCATCTTTCGTCTTGTTATCTCTTTGAGAACGCCACCTGTTATGGATAGATGCGGATGATGTCAGTCGCTGAATCAGTGGCTATCCAGCCGCTCACCTCGTCTCCGTCGAACCGAAGAAAAAGAGAATTCCTCATCGCTCTTACAACGCAGGTCGACAACGTTTCGCAGGATCGTCATCTGCGCCACCTTGTCAATCATCTGTGAATATGGTTGTTAATTCATGGTGATGACCGAAGCACTCCTTATTTTCTTCTATAAATAAGTAGCTTGAATTGATAATCAAACACTGCGAACACACGCTGCTATGAGATAGGTTTTAAATGATTTTATAAAGAAAATGATTTTAGTTTGGAAAGTGCTGCCCGCTTCTTAGATGTTGCAAGAAGGGTCAAGAAAGTTTGTTATTTGGCTTTGAACGAGCTGGCCAAGGATATTGCTTTGAAGTTCCAAAGCTTCACGATTGCATTGACTATGATTGATTCAGACTATCGAAGGAGAACAAACATTTGAGAAGAGATCACTAGATCCAGGTTGTTGTGGAATTATCAGATTTCTTATCGTAGACTGGTTTTGAAATTTGGAAGTTATAAGTCATCGATTTATTTTTATATTCAATGCGTTCTGTTATCTTGAGCCAGTGGATTTTGAAAGTTTGAGAACCAACAATGTGAAAATTACGACTGAACTCCAAGCTTGAGGCAAAATCGGTTGAATAAGAAGTGTTAAAACAGAGTTGCGTTCATTCAGTCTTAAGTGAACTATTCCAAAACTTGGGTTTTAATATCAAAAGGCGATTGACACTTTGGTTTTTTGATTTGAGATATGAATTAAAAATTGAACATGGTCAAAAAGTAAATTTTTTGCAGTAACAGGGGTTTTAGTATCTGGGGCTAAAATCAGTGTGCTTCAATTTTTTTCATCTTGTCGTCTTAAACATATCTCTTTTTGGAGAGATTGACGCCAAATAGCTGGATAGATGCAAAAATGCTGATTCTAGTTCAGAGATTGATCAAAGTCGCTGGAATAAACGAAAGAAATAATTGACTAGTGTCGTCTGCATTAATTGATGATTCAATTTGAGAGAGTTGATTAAGGATGAAACATGAAATGGGTTAAAGTAAGACTCTGACAAAACCCAAGGAAAGAGATCCTTGTGGTACTCCAGTATCGATCTTAATGAAACTGCAGGTCTTAGACAACGATTTGGAACCAGGGTGAGCTCAGAAGATATTCGAGAAAAGTTGACTTGCGTTTCAGTAGGATTTTGTGAATCTTTATCAAACGTCATCAAATGTAGATTTAGACCAGTAACTCGTTGTCGCTTTTGTCATAAATGTATGTTGAGGGCGGAAATGCGAATGCGGGTATAATGATTTATTAACTGAGTGTTGTTATATAAGGTGTCCATTAGTGTGGTCCCAATGATGAATCCAAACCCTTAAAAAATTTAGCACAGAATTGGGGGTGTGTGTGTGTGCTTAGTTCTGGTCAGCACCTCTTTAAAGTAAAATTTAGAAACGCAGACAACTTTAATGCGCTGCTGCTGTTGTCCATTGTAGGGGAAGGCGGAACAATTTCGACCGCGTTTTATTTTTCGGCTTAATTTGTGTCATTGTGAAGCAAAATTTTGAAAGCATTCTTGTGTAACATTGGCCCTATACAGGTTTCACATAAGCGCTAAAACTTTATTAACTTCTGTTTTAGTTTCTGTCTTCTGATAATTTAGATAAAATATATTTTACAAATAATTCCGCACAAATCCAAGCGGATGTTTATGTCTTCCTTTGCTTCTTGGTCTTTTCAGTTCATCCGCTTCTGGATCACTGTAGTTGTCATCAAGATTTAATCTCTTCTTGTGATATTTCTTCTATATTAACTCATCAGTATAGTTCCTTCTGCTAAATGATTATCTAATCGTCGTCGTCGTCGTCGTTATCATCTGAGTGTTGTTGTTGTTGTTGTGCGTATAGTTCGTTGGAGTTCTCGATATCTGTGGATTGGAGCGAATGACATGACGGTGGAGGGGAGGTGGACGTGGGTGTCATCGGGGTCAGAGGTCGTCTACTCCAACTGGCGATCGGGAGAACCGAACGACTTCCGTGGAGAGGAGACCAACTGCGCCTACCTCCACTCACCGGAATCCATCGAACGGAGGAGGAGGAGGAGGGGACAGACCGGAGGAGGAGGAGGAGGAGGAGGAGAGGAGAGAGGGGAGAGAGGGGGACGATGGGACGACTGGAACTGCTACTCCACGAGAATCAACTTCGTCTGCGAAATAGTCGTCTTATAGCAAAGACTATGCGCCTGCGCCGCCACCTGGCGGAATCCGTCGTCGTCTGCTGCTGTTGCTCTGACGTCAGCGGTCTCTGTTGTTTAACTTTATAACAGCGTCGTCGTCGTCGTCGCATAGACGCAGGAGGTCACGTGACTGGTTGCCAGGTGATCGCTTTTTCAGCGCATACATGTCGTCGTCAAATCCGCAAACGCGGTCTCAGAGGCGTCTCCAGGGCGACCTCAGTGGCGGGCGTCACTAGAGTCAGCGTGGAACCCGGAAAGATGAACTACTCAACAACGATCATTATTTAAGCGAAAATTGTAAATGTCACTATATATGTATGTATGTATATATACAGGGGCGTAAATCCTATTTGTTTTTCTGGGTCCGGACCCACCCACTTTTTAGAGCTGGGTCCGGCAACCAAGCAATGGACCCACCCACTTTTGAGATGAATTGTTTATTATTATTCTGGAGACAATTATGTAAAGCAGTGAGAACAGCTAGATTTATTTTTCTTCTAATTATGTAACTCAGAAAGACCTGCGATGTTTATCCTATCCTCGCGTCGTCGACTGGCTATCTCTGAGGTATTATTTAGCTCTATGGATAAACGTGGCTACGATTGTACGATGACACAGGTGGAGGGAGGTGGACTCGGTGGCAGTTTGCCACATTCACCAGGATCTGTTGAATCGCATTGACATGGATGCAGTCATGCACGATTTTGTGAGTCGTTCAGAGATTCCTCAAGAACATTTTCAGGGAACATTCTGGCATGACTGGAACTCTGATCTATTGAGCGTACTACAGCAGGAATTGCATTGTGACTTACTATTGTGTTTGGAGTTTCAAAACATTGCTACATGTACATTGCTATTTGTTTTTAGACTTTTGTCAATCTTTGCAAGTATTATACTTTGTTGTTCGCCGCCACCTGTCGGACCTTTGTCTGGTATGGGCTCTTTGGAATTAATTCATTCATGTTTAAGTTCCACATAATTGACATTTGACAATGCTTGATGACTTGATGTGCAATGGTTTGCTGGTTTTAAGTATGATAATTATAATAATGTATTGAATTGTTACCACTGAGCACTGGCAAACGCGGTTTCAATAAACATTGTTTTGTGACAGCACAATTTAAAATTTTCATTTGGACCCACCCACCTTTTTACACAACGATCATTATTTATATATAAATTGTATATACATATATATATATATATATATATATATATATATATATATATATATATATATATATATATATATATATATATATATAACGTTTATCAATTCAAATGTCAAAATAAATCGAATGATTGAACGTCGTTGTGTGATTTGCTGCATCATCAGTTGACATAATGCTGCTATAGGCCTATACCAGATTCAAATTGCGTGTTTGCCTAACCCGGGCAGAAGGGGGAAAGTGGCCCCTCTCCAAGAGTCCCCATGGGCATTTTCCGTAATTGACGGGGCTTGGGTATACGCCCCTGTCAGTGTCAGTGTCCAGGGGCGTCCTGAATTCAAACGATAATAATAATAATAATAATTTGTGAGTGACTCTCCTGGGCATCGGCGCTGCGTTCCTCTCCAGAAGCCATCGAAGGAAGAACGAAGATCAACGGAACGATGAGTGGGACAGAAGGACTCTGTAATGTGCCCTTGCTCCTGACATTTTGGTAATATGGCGCGCAATAAATTGTCAGTTTAATAATAATAATAATAATAATAATAATAATAATAATAATAATAATAATAATAATAATAAGAAGAAGAAGAAGAAGAAGAAGAACCTTTTGTCGTTAGAAAATACTCGCAAATATGGCGACAATATCCTAAGTTTAATAAACTTTACTTGAGTAAAATATTGTAGCTGCTAAATGCCATCCAGTGTCATTCTATCACGACCTATAGTGACATCACCTACACTCAGAGGCTATACTGTAATTAGTACAAAGTCAAACTCATGAATCGAAAGAGTCATTAGAAGGAAATCGTTTTGGGCAATTGGCTGGATCCCGTTCTACAAATTCCTGACTCATTTTGATAATGGCGTAGCCAGGATTGAATAATGGCGGGGGAGGAGACGCTGAGACCGCAGACATTTTGAGCGATATTAGAGTTAGACCGTGGCCATAACATTAGAGCACTTTGTGATTTGTTATGCATTTAATTATCAAAAGCTTCAACATAACTGAGTAGTCCTAAATCGATTCTGTCGGCGACCATCCGTAACCGCACCCAGAAAATAATATCCTCGCCGGTCGATCAGGGCAAATTCCACGACTGGTTCGAATAGGGGAAGACTCCGTGCATTCCTTGTGGCTATAGAGCCCTGGATCCTGGTCTAACAGGCCCGCCGAGAGGGGGACAGGGCGGCAAATGCCCAGGGACCCGGCGATCTGTAGGGACTCGGGCGGGTTCGCCGCAATAATGCTATCTCGTGCAATACCATTTATCATAATGAACGCTGTTTGGACGGCCCTGGGGAGCCGGCTGTAGGCGGCCGAGGACTCCGCTGAAAAAGGTCATCACCACTTTTAATTAACACTTGATGCGCATATTTTTAAAAAAAACTGTTTGAACTTTATCGAGGACAAACTTTCTAATGAAATCAAAACCTGGAAACTTTTTAGGGACCCATGACTGCTTTGCCCCGGAGTCCCGGAATTTCTCTCGACGGGCCTGAGGCCTATAGCGCACTCTTCAGAAAGCATGACTATACATGAAACGACCAATTCACATTGGGTGGAACTAGGCAGTGGCGTAGCGTGCACTTGTGCCGCCCATGGCTTCTGAAAAAAACGCCGCCCCAATTTGCTCTTGCTATAGCTGATAAATAAAAAAGGTCGTCGTCACTGAATTTGCCGCCCCCTCTACATGTTGCCGCCCCCTTCGCCTTCGCCAAAAACTTCTCAACAACCCTACAAACACAAAAAGTTATCTTACAAAATTTGCCGCTCCTCACCATGTGCACCGTCCATGGCTAGAGCCATAGTAGCCATTGGGACGCCACGCCTCTGGAACTAGGGACACATCGCCACAATTAGTCATGCCGCCATATAGGCCTATAGTGGCTCCAGGGGAGTCCAGGCGTATAAATAAACTCAACGAATGTTATTGATGTCATCTGGCGAATAAGAAAGGAAAACGATGAAACGCTATTTTATTATTACAGCTTCTGCATAATTATAGAGACCTAAAATAAATGGGAATAAATGAGGGAAACAGGGCCAGAGGAAGACCTAGAAGAGACTGGCTGGACGACGTTAAGGAACACATACAGGAAAATAACTACGGAAGACTAAAAAGGATTGCTGAAGACAGAACGAAGTGGAAACAACTCATGACCGTCAACCTTCAGATATGAAGATGACACGTGATGATGATGATGAAAATAAATGAGCGAATTTATCGCTCTTGCTGCCTATTTTAAGAGTTATAATAATAACTGTATTATTTGATATAAGAACACAGATATACTCAACGGCGGCGAAAGGTCTGGGTCTGGGCAGTGTTAATTTGCTTCTGAAACTGACGCAGCAATGTTCCATTGGCGTGACTTAACCCTCCCAATGGGCAAATCCGTATAAGGACTCATACATTGGGAGTCTAGAATCGTTTGGGAAGTAGATCACGACATTTTAAGAATCAATACCAGGTTCAAAGAAACATATTTGGAACAAACACACGCATAAGAATAAGCAGCTACTACGGTACTAAATTAGACAACTCTATATAAATTCAGAAGAATTTTATTTACTTACTTAAAATTGGCCGACACATTTCTTCGAAGTCGTTCTTTGAGATGAAATTCGTTAACATTTACCGGTGTTCAAAATTGGCACCGGAAATAAAGGGTTAATCGTTAAAATATCCCGGAAGTTGTTATCTTTTGGGCGCCTGTTCTTTGTTTTTATTTGCTTTTGAGAATTAAAAGTGGAAAATGTCTTCTTCTGCAACGGAATCAGCGAAGCGGAGGATCAACGGGTCTCTGATGGGAAACTTCGTTGGGAAAGCGGTCTGTCTTCTGGGAAAAGCGGGGATGGTAACTTAGACACTATCTCACGATCGTACGAGAGAGCGATAATGAATCAAACCGCACATTTTCATGTTTACGTAGCGCTATTTCGGACCATTCGCCGGTAACCGTACTTGAACGCCAGTAGGAAGACTGATTGCGTAAAGACGACGCTTAGCATCACTGAGACAATAAGCTCTCTCATAGTTGTTGTGCATTTCTTGATTGGAGGTGATGCGATCACCGAGTGACACATTAAGACGACGTAGGTTCTATAAAAACATCATTTGTTGTATCTCGAGCAATAGTTTTGCCTGTGTATTGCGCTTCAGGCGTATTTATCTGAAGTAGAAATTAAGTGTGAACGCAAGAAGACAAGAAATAGAAGAATATTTTGTGAAAGCGTTGCTATTGATTCTTGTGGCTGATAGGTTCTTGTAGGTTTGTTTGTGTTTTATTTTGTAGATTGATAGCAGTGGACGGTCGTTCCAGTTGACAACGAGCGATGATCAGAAAGTTACAGTTCGACTGCAAGAACCGGTTGGGTTTTCAGTTTCAAGAGTGTAATAACAGGGTAATAGCAGGGTTTAGAATGGTTTAGTAGGGTCTGCCCTGTTTGAAAACTACTATGTTCCACCTGACCATTCATTCACATGATGGGCTTGCTGCATAATCTAGTTCTGTGCCCCCTTGTCCTCTGGTAGGTTTGTTCCTGTATTCTCCCTCTTTGTCTTCTTGTCTTTGCATCTGCAAATAATAACAAAATTTTGCAGTATACAATGACAAATGCCTCATTCAGTTACTGTACTCACTACTTCTACATTACTTTACGTAGAGTCTAATACAAGACCAATCTAATATCCTATATTACTGAGGTTTCTTTTAAAACTATTTGCACTATTGTCTCATCCAATTCATTCCCTCTGTCAACCACTCTAGCACTGAAAAATGTTGCTTGTGTGTCTCATGTGCCTTGCTACTCCTTCAGTTCATTGAGACCATCTGCAGTGAATTCTCTTCAATTTGTGTCTTCTGAGCTTCGTTTTGTAGCACTTCGTCCCAATTTTTTAATGGCAATTAACTGACCTTTACCTCAGTGATAGATTTGAACAGACAATTGCTAATATTGTTTGTGATAAAAAGTTTAGGTAAGTAAGTTTGCATTGAACCAATAGTTTTGTCTTCTTCTCCTCTTTGTTCTTCTTTGTATGTTTTCAGATTTTTTTTGGTATAGTTTCAGGATCTTATCCACGATCTCATTGAGGTTCACGGTAACGTAGTCAACCGTTCTGAAATCCTCTGCAGCAGTTTCGTTCTCTTTCCCGAGTCAGCTTCTAAAGATTTTGGTAAAACATTTGTTAAGCTGTGTTTTATGTTAGAAATAAATAAAATGTCATATCTGCAGTGTGCCGGTAAAAGTATTGTAGTAAGTGCAGGTTTGCCAATCGCTGGTAGCAGACTTATTAAGATCAGAGTAGAAATGTTGTATTAAGATTTTTAATAAAATAATTTGAGTAAAATGATTGCTAATTGGGGAAGAGCAGAACAATATTTAATGGTTGTGAGGTCTTTGCACTGTAGTTCGGGGAACATTGACTCAGTAAGTAGGGCTTCTATATTTGTATGCATCTTTTTCATTGCTTTGAGTTGGATGGTCTATATGTGCTTCATAAGTGAAGCTTTGGATGTGTTTTGTGTGATTGTAGTTTTTGGCTGGTTTAATTCTGCCATTCTGATGTGCTTTCTATTATTGTTGTAAGAATAATTTGTTAACTCAATTTTCCCGACCATTGCCTTTGAAACGCGCGTGTGTTTTAATTTCAGATTTGGAAAGTTATGACAAAGCAGTTCGCATGATGAATAGTTTTCCAGAACATTACATTACTACACAGTAGTCTCTCGTGGCTCTAACAGACGGTTGCTTACACAGAAGACTTTCATCTGCATATTCATTGATACAATGAAAAGTATTCGATGAATCTGAGTTCTGGTTTGATGTCATCATTAAGCGCTTTCTTCTGTTCTTGACTGTTTTCTTTTGCAGATGATTGACGAAAAGCTCGGCTGTGAGACAAAGTGGACTTGTTTCAAATTTAAGATTTCAGAGACAGAAATCGCTGCTAATGATATTATTATTATTATTATTATTATTATTATTATTATTATTATACAACATAAAGATCTTTTGTTCTTGTTAAGGAATTTTTATATATTTATTGACAATAGTTCTAAGATAAAGAGAAAAGCAGAGCACTTATGTAAGTAATGAGTCAATGAGAGGTTCTAGAGAAGAGCATCAAATGGAGACAAATGATGAAACAGAAGATGGCTTGTCTCAGTGGGGCTCAGTTGCGTGGAGCAGTGGCTGTTGCATAGGAGAGACGGCCTATTGACCCAGGGAGGTTTCGAGAGTCTACTGAATTCTGCCACACAGTGCAGTATCTGGCCAGTCGTGCCAGATCCGTCACGTGACTTTTGGAAGCCCTCTGCAAATCTTCGATATTTTCATATTATTTCATTTGCCACAGTAATCATATGTAAAACTTTTCTTCAAATTAAAATACTTTGCTATAAAAAAAACTGGACCCCTTGAATATCGAGGGTCTCCTTGAGGCCGCAGGCATTGCAGGCCCTACTGACCGGCCCTGGGCCATACGTGTAACACTGATTTTTGTGATTTTGCCACCTAGATACAAAAACTAGAAAGTCCTGGCCAGTTGATGTGACTGTATTAGACACCAGTGCCAAGAACTGGTAATTTCTCTGCTAAAAATTGACAGCTTTAGACTGGGGTGGGGGCCTGACCAGTGACGGTTCCAGGAAATCTTGGTGGGGTGATGAAAAATGTATAGGAAGTTGGGGGGGATGCAAAGTGAAGTAAAAAAGAAAAGAGAAAAAAGTTCATTGTTAGTGTTTTGCCCACCAGTGGCGGCTCTAGGATTTGGAAAGTGTTTTGCCCACTAGCCGCCACTGTTGCCCACTACAGTACATGTAAATGTCAATAAACTTTGCCAAAAAAGGCAGACAAGCAGAAAAGAAAATCATTCACAGTATTTTTCACTAAATATTTTTAAAACATCGAAAAATGGGTTGACAAGCAAAATAAGGTCATCCGGAACGTTCCCGGTGAGGGGCTGCATCCCTTTCATCAACATGGTGGAACCGCCACTGGGGGGTCTGATTGAGTCACGTGGGCAATTTCGCTGCTGTGAAGGATGATGAACAGTTTTATTCGATGGCGATGTCAGCCTATTGACGCTTGATGACCTGATTCTAGACAGAAGGGACCCTGTCTGAATGTAATGGGGGCTGAATGACGCCCAGCCCATTGCTGGCTGTCGGTGAACTTTTTGAAAAAGAAACCAGATCGTTTCTCAAAAAACAACCAGTAAAACCTAGATTTTCAAAGAGGCTGCAAAACGTCGATTCTTCTTAGCGTTGTATAATTTGTAATTTATTTCAACTCAAATGTAATTAGACACAATATAATAGAGTTCATTGTACAGTAATAAACGAAGATAGGTGGCGGAATAACTAATGGGATAACTGGAAAGATGGCTGTGCCTTAGGACATAAGCTGAGTTTTTTCATTCGTTTATTTGGAGGGAGGAAGGAGGGAGGGAGAGATTGACGAATGAGCCTCTAGGCTTAACTCTCCTTTACCAGTTGCGTTAGAGTGGAATAGAGCTTTGTTTCCACCGGGATTAGCTGCTGAGTTGCTCAGCTGTCCTCGGGCAGAGTTTAGCGTTCTAACGATGCGCCTTAATCTCGAAGCTTTTTAACAACCTAGCTGACATTAAGAAGACTTCAATGATGATGATGATGATGATGGCCCTAGGTCCTGTATTAGTTATAATCATCTCCATAGATGACCTAAAGGCAAGGCTGTGGGACTGAGGACCTGCAGTATGGTTGTTACAGCTTCGACGTCTAATTTCTTCTCTTTGTCGAATGTCGAGCGTCTAGTTTTGCGATGACCCGACTGCGTTTGGTTGGATGGGGAGAGGGGAGAGGGGAGGGGTCTAAGCAACCATCGCATTGACGGTGGTGGAAATGTGAAATTGCTCCAAATAGATCTCATTTGACTTCGCATTACGACGATGAGAAACAGAGGCTCAACTGTTTCCTTCGTCTTCCTCCTCTCTGTCTGTCTGTCTGTCTGTCTCTCTGTCTCTCTGTCTCTCTCCTCATTACTACTAATTTGAGTCACTAATTCCTCCACTGAAGCTGGTTGATTATTTTCCAGGTGATTTATGTGACTTTAGCAATTATTGTATGGTCGTTAGAAGCAGAGAGGACGGATGAATCCGAAGATTCCATCTCCCGGAGATCGTCAGAACTGAGTTAACGTCTGCTGCGAGAGATAATTGAAAGTTTCCATCGGACACTCACGGCGACTTCATTCAGATTTTCAAAAGTTCCATTATAGGGCGTATACATATTTCAAATTTAGGATGAAAGAGAATCAGAGAGGAGGGGAGAAGAGGAAGAGGAGAAGAGAAGAGAAGAAGGAGGATCAGTATGATACTGACTTGCAATGGAATTGAAATGCTTGAAGCTCCCTAGTTTATATTCAGTTAACGAGGAGACTGAATTCAAGGCCGGGTAATTATTTGAACCATCGGTGAGATGTGAAGAAAGAGCAGTTTATAGACGCTCCGATCGATGCCAGCGAATATAATTAGGAGAGAGAGAGAGAGAGAGAGAGACAGACACCTCTTGATGGATTGACATTTTCCTGTAGCCTTATATTTGATCCGGGTGTTTGCTGGAATGTTAAACAGATTGAAAGAAGCAGTAAATCAGGATCGACGAAGATTCCAACTTCACTGATCAGAGATTAAAAAGCACATTTGGTCGAAAGTCAATCATTGGTTTTGCAGCAAAGTCTCTTCGATATATTCCGCCTTCAAAAAGCAAAGCAGAAAAGTCAAAGACGCAATGAAACATCACGCAATGCACGGGCGTACAGTCAAATCCGATTAAGCAGCGGCGGCCGTAAAGCCTTTCCTGCGTGTTCCCTCCGTTCGCAGTTCTCTTTAAACAGAACGTCTTCTGTGCACATGAACAGGGTATGAGAAATGCTCTCGAGTGCGTCGGAATTTCTAAACAAGTGAACAGACACGTTTTCTTGAGAGCGATCAGGTATTTGAGGTGAAATACCTGCTCAAGGTGAGAATAATGCACAGGTAAATCGTCACTGGAGAAGGCTCCAGTCTCACACCGCAACACCCGGGTGTTAAGTTCACTCGGAATGTTGACAGTTAACGCAAATGAAAGAGTCTGGTCAAGTTTTCAGTTGAACACGTAGACACCATTATTATCTTTCCCCTTTTTAACTTCAAAATCAGCAGAAAATCAATTGAAATGGTTTGTTGAAACTCGCTGCACATGACAAGTGGAGTTGGAAGACCTAAATGTTGGGAGGGAAAAAGGAAACCAGCGGCGGAAACTTCCTATACCCCCTCAAAACACAAAACTCGGACTTCGACCCACCCACCTGTTCCTTTCCAAATCGCATTTCGGAAGAATTTATCTGGATAAGTTGTTCCAGTCACAAATTCAGGACTGATCTCTCTCTCTCTCTCTCTCTCTCTCTCTCTCCCAATGAACTTCTATAGCGCCATTTAGTAACGTTCTTGGCATCAGTTGCTGGTCTCTTTGGATGTTAATGGTAATTATCCATTGTTAGATTCAATTAGACAATCAGGCTTTCGGGTCTTTGTTTTGGCGGAAAAATAGAAAATAGGAAATTGAAAATAGGACAGGAAATAGAAAATAGGATAGGAAATAGAGAACAGGTAGGCTTTGCGTCTTGAATAGTTGAGAGAAATCACTTTCATCGCTGATTTTCTGCTTGATTTCGACATTTTACAAAAGAGAAGAAGAGAGCTCCGTTTAAGTGGCTGGATGCATGCACTGCTGCTTCTGCTGCTGCTGCTGCAGCTGCTGTTGTCACAGAGGAGGAGCAACAACAGAGCACACAGTCTTTGCGTTGCATTCGTCCATTCACTTATATCTGGATATTACGCACAGACACCGGTCATTGCTGCTGACGGCGGCGGCGGTGACGATGATGATGATCGTCGTTCGTGGTTTCTTTCATTCGGCGCCGATCTGTGCTCAAAGCAAAGACAACGACGACGACGACGAACAACAAAGACGATTATGACGACAAAAACGATGATGACGACGACGACGAAGGGCGTTGAGTGACTGAAGTAGGGAGGAAATCGCTGGTGCGTATCGTCAAACGATTGACGCTTTTGGTCGAATAGAAGAAGAAGAAGAAGAAGAAGAAGAAGAAGAAGAAGAAGAAGAAGAAGACAGAAAGAGGAAGAACACGAGACGGAAGGACATAATCGCGTAGAGCATCTTCAACAGTTAGCAGCAGCAGCAGCAGCAGCAGCAGCAGCAGCAGTGCGTCTGAAGAGGAAACGGTCGTCTGCTTAATTAAACGAAAGATGGAATTTGTGACGTCACAGCGTCGCTCTATGTCTTCGTCGGAGTCTTTGAGCGGAGGTGGTGGAGGAGGAGGAGGAGGAGGAGGAGGAGGAGGAGGACATGTAATTCGGCTTCGACAGAGGATACTCTTCGTATACTTTCAGGCAGTACTCATCGACTCAACAGGTCAGCTCATTAGTACTTAACAAGTATTCTCACGATGAAGAGTCGCGACAATTAAATTAAGAAGGCAGGGTGAGTTGGGTGATAGCCCAACTGTTGAATGTTACTTAAGTGAAAAGTGTCTGAAAATAGTTTTGAAAATTGGAGAAAGACGCAATTAATTGGGGAACTGTTGTTCTGCGCCTGTTGTTTAGCTGATCGCTTTGGGGAGGGAAGGGAAGGGGAGAGGGGGTGGTGGTGTCTGCGGTTTCTTTGCTCGTTGATTCCAGATGAAAAAGCGAAGATTTCATTCGTCCGCCTTCTCTATTCGCTGACTCTGAAGAGGTCATCATGTGACTATGGTGCAATGTGGCTTTAGAGATCCTACAGGTGGCCAGAGCGTTGCTAAGCGACGGGAATTCGAATGAAAGTGGCGCTGCAATGATTGTAAAGAAGTGACGCGTTTAGCAAATGGGATATTTATATAGCGCTTATTAATCTGATCGTTCGCTTAGGAAATCCCTCTGCGATCGCCATTGAAGGTGTAAAGGGAAATGCTGAGGGTGGCGTCGGTGTCGACCCAGGGACGGAGCCTGAAAAGGCGGAGCAGCACTTTACAGAAGGTAAAATGAAGAGCTACCCCACCCTCCGTTTAGACAGGATTCGTTCAAAGTGTATTCCTTCTCTCTCACTAGATGGCGTCTCTGGGGGGCGAATTAAAACTGACCTCTAGGAGAGAGAGAGAGAGAGAGAGAGAGAGAGAGAGAGAGAGAGAGAGAGAGGAGAGATGGCGTATCTGACAGAGAGAGAGAGAAAACTGACCTCAGAGAGAGAGAGAGAGAGAGAGAGAGAGAGAGAGAGAGAGAGAGAGAGAGAGAGAGAGAGAGACAGAGAGAGAGAGAGTATCCGAGATCAATGGATGAACTCCATACCTGTGCATAGATATTCAGAATGTCTTACCTTTGAGACCCCCTCTCTCCTGTACTCTTCGATCAACTGAAGAATGAAGATCAATGCAAATGTTCATCTGGAGGTGACGTCATCGAATGCGTTTTAATCAAGCGCCACAATGACGTCATTAGGATACAGTCGTTGTTATCAAGATAGAAGAATGCCGGAGGGGAGGAGGTCATCATCCTCCTCCCTCGCTCCTCTATTTGGCATCGGTGCTCTTCACTTCACGACGTTTCGTAAAAATATAAAAGTATTTAATATAAAAATATTTATCAGAATGTCTTAAAATTAAATTTAATCATTTATCATTTGATAAAATCTCATCACAGAGAAAACATTCGGGAGAGGAATTTTTTAACTGCGCAATTAAAAACATTCCCTCGTCACACGCGCCGTTCAATGATTGTATGAAGAAAGGAAAGGAAGGAGAATGAGCAGAGGTCATTGGGTCAGACACGTGACTCATCTTCTGTGAAAAATGCTTTCGTCACTTTCGATGCTCTCTGGCCAAATACAAAAAACCATTTAATCCAATAAATGGGAAATGTTCAAAGATGAGTAAAATATTCGAGTGCGGCAAATGACCTCCGTGACCTCAGTGACCTCTCTTCGTCAATGCGTCTAAGGGCATTCTCCTCACGCGTGTCTCAAGCGAAGACGTTCTTCTCTTCTGTTTCATTTGCGGAACAACTCGCACACTGGAGGCGCTTCAATCCGTCGTAAAGTAACACAGAGCTAGATTTATATAGCGCCTATACATTTGCATAGTCGCCATTGCTGACAGTTGCAAAGGCGATCGAAGACTTCATGCCAAGCGCAAATATTGCATTGAATTTGGTGCAAGTGGTTCGGTGAACTATAAATAGAATGGGTTCGTGGGGCAAATGGTCAACGACCCAGTCGACCTATTGACCTCTACTGACCTCAGCTGCTCAGTCATCTCTTCTTCTACGTTTTTCTTCTTTTTGGCGACTCATCTGCATCGCCATTTCCAGAGACCTCGCGTCCAGGAAACTCGACGCTGAACGACTGAAACAGGGTCCCGATCAGTGTTTAATCTAGGCCGTTTCAGGGGGAAAATTGCCCTCCCCCCGGAAATTTAAAATTCCCCCGGAAATTTTGGAATACTACATGGACTAACAGCGGCCCCTAGCAGAATTCTCCCGGCTTTGTCAGTTTCCCCCTCCCGCTTTTTCAGTTTCCCCGCCGGAGTCCAGGAGTCTAGATTAAACACTGGTCCCGAATCATCCTGTTGCTGCTTTTCCTGTTAGTACCAGATTTTTAGAGCATCATTTCCTATTTTATTATGTAAATATGACAGAGACGTCATTTTTAGCACTGTTTTTCCAGAGATTGCAAAACACTTTTCACCTGACAAGTTACAAGTTTTTGCAGAAAACTGACGACCTTTTTCCAGCAGTCAGTTGTCCTTTCACGCTTAGTTAAAGTAGTTACTTCAAATTACTCGACATCATCAAGAACTCCTTTAGGGCGCTGTAAAGAGCTAAATCGTTTAGTCAATGGCAAAAAAATTTTCCCTCAAAATCAGGGGGCAATGCCCCCTATCCCCCAAATGACGTCCCTGTCAATATGTCCTGTTGATTTCTTATGGCTTTTATCAATTCCTTTTTGCGCCCAGAGATTGTAGAGCTTCCTCCTCATTAGTAATCTGTTCTGTCGACGCTTTTTTGCAGACGACTGAGAGAACCGAACTCCGTCTCCAGCAGCGACCAGTTGTCCTTCGGTTGCTTTTGACATGGTGTTCTTGTTTCTGACCACCGCATCAGAACTGTTCACACGCAGCTGTGAGGAGCGGCGAGTCGTTTAGTCGATGAGGTGAGGAAGGAAAAGAGAAACTGAGGAAAGAGAAGATCACCTGCTTCCTTTGAGAAACTTTGTTGCTTCGATATCTGAGGAGGGAGCTCTCTGGACATCGCTTTTGGAAAAGAGAAACATGCCTCTCCCAGGTAGAAACAAGGAGGGAAAAGTGTTTCTGAGGAGGAAAAGACGTTTTGCATCAATTGACCTCAACTGTTCCTGTTCTGATCGCCCTGAGGAGGGAAAAGAGAAACTGAAGGGAAAAGAGCGCCATAGAAGAGAATCTGAGGATTTTATATGCTGAGTTGTTTTTTGGAAGAGGAGAGGGAGAGCCAGAGTGCTAAGTCTTCCCTTTCGGTCGTCTCCCAAATGAACATAACGAAGGGGGAGAAGCTGAGGAGGGAAAAGAGAAACTGAGGAGAGAGAAGAGAAACTGAGGAGGGGAAAGAGAAACTGAGGAGAGAGAAGAGAAACTGAGGAGGAAAAAGAGAAACTGAGGAAAAAAGAAACTGAGGAGGGAAAAGAGAAACTGAGGAGGAAAAGAAAGAGAGGGAACTGAGGAGGGAGAAGAGAAACTGAGGAGGAAAAGAGAGAAACTGAGGAGGGAAAAGAGAAACTGAGGAGGGAAAAGAGAAACTGAGGAGGGAAAAGAGAAACTGAGGAGGAAAAGGAGAAACTGAGGAGGGAAAAGAGAAACTGAGGAGGGAAAAGAGAAACTGAGGAGGGAGAAGAGAAACTGAGGAGGGAAAAGAGAAACTGAGGAGGGAAAAGAGAAACTGAGGAGGGAGAAGAGAAACTGAGGAGGGAAAAGAGAAACTGAGGAGGGAAAAGAGAAACTGAGGAGGAGAGAAACTGAGGAGGAGGAAAAGAGAAACTGAGGAGGGAAAAGAGAAAGGAGGGAAAAGAGAAACTGAGGAGGGAAAAGAGAAACTGAGGAGGGAAAAGAGAAACTGAGGAGGAAAAAAGAAACTGAAGGAAAAGAGAAAGGAGGGAAAGAGAAACTGAGGAGAGGAGAGAGAAGAGAAACTGAGGAGAGAAAAGAGAAACTGAGGAGGGAGAAGAGAAACTGAGGAGGAGAAGAGAAACTGAGGAGGGAAGGAGGGATCTTGGCTTCGGTTGAAGGACAGAAGTATTTCAGCGGAAGGCAATTGCATTGGCTGTTAACCACGTGACCAGTTTCCTTCGGCGACGGAAAAATGCCAAACAATTCGTCGACATCAGTCAATCGACGATCGATAAGCGCTGCTTCTCCTTCTTCCCCATTCTTCTCCTCATCCCCTCCCTCTTCCCTCTTCCCTCCGCCATGCTGCCCTGCTGCCCCTTCTCCCTCCTCCTTCTCCTTCGTGTCGTTTCCCTTCCTTTTATCCCTATTCCTTCCTCCGTGGAATACGAAATGCGTCTTTGGCTTCTTCTTCGTTTGTCTTTTCGGCCATTTTCTGTTGATTGGCCACCGACACTAATCTAATGAAACGCCCCTGGATACGCCACAGACATTGACACGTGCATCCAACCACACACACAACAGACACACGCACACACACACACACACACAACAGACACACGCACACACACACAACAGACACACGTTGGTTCAGATCGATTACTAAAAGGGCGACGCATGCGAGAGGTTGAAAGGTCAGAGATCAGAGGACATTGTAGAGGAGGAGAAAAATCAGACAGACGCCCGAACGACTGTAATGTAAAAGTGAACGACAGAGAGATCGTCGTCGTCGTCGTCGTCATCATCATCGTTGTCTTCATCATCGTTTGTCTTAGCAATGTCCGTTCTTTCTGTCTTGATTCTCTTCTGTTGTAATCTATCGATTGCTTTACGTTGTGTTATGACCATCAATTATGCAGCAGCGTGCATTCTATTTATATAGCGCACCAACCAGGCGGCTGCAGTTAAGGGAACGGAGACTGTTTCTCTTTCTGGAAGACTCTATTGTCACGCAAAAGAATTAGTATATCGCTCGATGTCCCGTAAATAACATACAGATTAGCTGTAATGCTACCAGACTGTATGTCCATCTTTTGGAGAGGCTGTATATATATATATATATATGTGTGTGTGTGTGTGTGTGTGTGTGCTGTCTGTCTGTCTTTCATTATCTGAGTCTTTTTTCTTAAAGTGTAAAGCATTACCTCTTCGGCTTTTTCAGAGACAGAGAGAGAGAGAGAGAGAGAGAGAGAGAGACAGACAGACAGACAGACAGACAGACAGACAGAGAGAGACAGACAGACAGACAGACAGACAGAAGAGAGGAGATAATTATTCTGGATGTTTTCACTTGAATTTGATCCCCAGCTGAAGAGTCTTGTGAATATGTGTGAGCAGCAGTCGTTTGAAAAGGCCTTCAACATAGAAGTTTGAAGTCCGTTTCTTAGGGAGGCAGGGAGGCAGACTGAAGCCCAGCGCAACAGAAGGAACACCTCTTATGATATGTTATCTGACTCTTTGAACGGTTATCAAGACCTCGACCGCAGTTAAATATATATTCATACGTATTCAAATGTTTGTTCGTTTAACTATCATCATCATCATCATCATCATCATCATCATCATCAAACAACAACAACAACAACATCATCATCATCATCGGAAATAGGCGACACTCTAAAAATGAGGAAGGTGAAATATTCGGATATCTGAATTGGGTCGCGCAATGACGTCATGTTCGTTTGGAGATAATGGAAAGAGTTTTAAAAGAGTACAGTAGTACACTCACTACATTGGGTTGCTTGTCTCTTGCATGTGTTTGTAAAGTAAACGTCACTTGAAGACTGGCCTTCCTTGAATATATAAACTACATGTCCAAATCTCTCCATTTGCGACTTGTTGGTCTTCATTGCAATTACAGAGAACACCGGGAATTGGCGACACTTCAAAATGAGGAAGGCAGGAAAAGGGGAGGATGAAGGAAGGAAGGATGGGAGGGTGTGGCGGATGAAGTTATATGAATGAGTGAGGAGTGGGTAGGGAAAAGAGATGTTGGAATTGGAGGTTAAGAAGATAGGCGGATAATGGGCTGGAATGGGAAAGGGACGGAGGAGAGGGTAGTTTTGTGTAATATATTTGGGAAAAGGAGGGAAAGGGAGGTTGTGGGGAAGGAGAGGGGAAAGGTACGAAACAGATAGAAGAGAATTTTAAATTTTGAGTCTCTTTAGTTTTTTGGCCATATTTCAGCAAATACTAAAGATATGCAGCATGCAATTTGGCAATTACATCAGAAACATTCCCAGGTATATGGCCTATAAATTTCATTGAAATCCCTACACACGCGGCCGAGATATTAAATATCATAAAAGGGGCCACTTTTCACTTTTACACCCTGTACATATACAGTATGGGCGGGAAGTTAGCAGAGTGGTAACAGCGTTGGACGATGGAGCAGAAGGTCGCGGGTTCGATCCCCGCAGGAGCCCTAAGGTCGACTCAGCCTTGCTCGCTAGAGGGCGGTGGCAAAATGAGGAGCAGCATTAAGCTGCGAGGTAAAACGTGGGTCTGGGGAAAGTAATGGCAACCCACCCCAGATTAATGGATTATGCAACCTACATTGCTGAATGCCTAGACCGGAGATAAGCACCGGAACCCAACGCTCGGACTCGAGTACGGGACCCACCTTTACCTTTACCTTTACCTATACAGTATGCTGTATATTCGAACTATGTGGTTTGTCGTGGCCAATGGATAATATTGTGTATCTCTGGAATCCACATGTTGACCGCTATCAGTGATCATCGTAGTGCATGTGACCGATGCGCTATATCAAGGCGCCATATAAATGGACCATTTGCAATCCTTAAATCCTACGAAGCATTGTATCTGACGCAACTGTAGGGAAATAAATAGTGAATCTGTACTTCTCTGAGATCCGTTTTGTGTTTTGCTTTCACGTAGCAGATCTCGGGTTGAGAGAGGGGGAGGGGGTGGTGATGTCAACAGAAGAGGAAAGAAGGAGGAGGAGGAGGAAATAAGGTGAAGATAAGCTTGAATCACTTCTCTTCTCTGAACCGCAACGATCTCTAAACGAGAAAAACCAACGAAACGAATTACACACGTCAGGCGAATTCCCCAGTCCTTCTCCCCCTCCTCCTCCCCTCCTCTCCCCTCCCCCCCATCCCCTACGCCAGACGCTTCAATGGGCGGAGGAGGAGGAGGAGGAGGAAAGGAGGAAGCATTATGAGCGTTTCTGTCGTTGTGCTGAGAAGTCTGTCTCTTGCAATGTAAGTCTCTCTTTGTATTGGTTGTGTAAAGCGGTTGGTGCAGATATTCATTCTCCTCCTCCTCTTCCTCCTCCTCCTCCTCCTCCTCCTCCTTCGTCTCGACTTGACTGTTGTAACTGCGTCTATTCTAATGTTAATTCAGAGACCTTTGTTCTGTGAGGTCCGAGGTCTTTGCTTTCCACTTTCGATTCGTCTTCGCTCGATAGACGACGTCAACGCACAAATGCAAAAAGGCGTTGCCACTGACAACGGTAACCACTGACAACAGTTGTTAGGCAAAACGAGTATTCTGCTTCTGGGCATCGGATCTGTTATTATCTTCAAGACATTGTCTCCAGTCAGTCTCGCCTTTGATCAAGCGAAGACCAGACAGTGGATGCAATGGACAGGATACGAAAACAGACAGACAGACTGACAGACAGACAGACAGCCAGACAGACAGACAGCCAGACAGACAGACTGACAGACAGACAGACGGACGGACGGACGGACGGACAGAGTGGAAAAAGTGTCTTCAGGTTGCGGCTTTTTGCTCATTTTCTTCTCTCTTTCTCAGGGCGTTGCACGTTGTTTGTCAGTTGCACTTGATGATTGCAGGTAATCCAGTTATCTACCTGTAAACAGTCTATGTAGGCCAAGGTACAGCGACCACCTCGTTCCATTTATTTCTAGGCGAACGATTAAAGAAACATATTGAGCGCTCAAACAAGAGGTCTTCAAAGAAGAAGAAGAAGAAGAAGAAGAAGAAGAAGAAGAAGAAGAAGAAGAGGAGGAGGAGGAGGAGGAGGAAGAAGTAGCAAACGACAACTCGAAAGGACCTGGAAAACGAGGATGACGCGTGGAGTCATGAGAGTCAGAGAGCAGAGTAAATCCACCAAAGACAGTCAAACAGTGGACATGACTGACAACGGCGATGAACAACTCGAAGAGGATCTGATATCATTGGGGAGGGGAAGAGGGAGAGGAAGACGGGGAGAACAAGTGGTCGTCTGCGATGGAGGAGATTGACAGCGATTGCAGACGATCAAGAAGACATCGATGGCTGAAGCATGACCTAACCTGATTTCATGCGGATATGACCTTAAAATAGGTCATCATGGCGCATTTTTATAAGACGCCATCATGCCAGCTGTTCTTTATATATATATCCAGATAGAAATTTCTATCCTTCCGCCAAAAAGTCACGTGTCTCAGGTGGATGAGCAGAGACAGAGGAAGACGAAGGCGTATTTTGCGCGTCTCTTTCTCTCCTCTGCTGGTCAGTGTGGTCACTGTTCTGTTGTTGACAGTTGATTGACCGCCATTCGACTCTTCATTTGATATTAAACTAAAGAGTTATTGCTGGACACTGGTTACATTCGCGCGAGATATCGGTTTTAAAATGCTTGGATAATTAATTATCAAAGACGCAAAGAACTCACTCGATAACAGAGCGCCAAATTGCGTCCATATAGTCACGTGATCTCTTTGTTGACTTCGACGCTGACTGACGCACTTACTTATTGTGACTTGGAGCTGTTATGAGAGGAATAAATGGGGCGTCGCCTTTCTTGGAACAATAGTACAGTTGAACTTCGTTATAACGGACTCGGTTATGACGCATACTCGGTATAATGTACCGCAATGTACACGGTCCCGTGTGATGCGCTATCGTATTGGATGGTATTGAATATTAACGTACCTATAGGATATAACGCACTGTATTTGACAGACCCGCTAAGTACGTTGAAACGAAGTCCAACTGTACTGCTCTTTTAGCGTGATCGGTGAGTTCCCGTCGTGTTACTCAAACTCGGTCGACGGACAAAGCGTCGCACACGCTGCTCCTCCTCATCATGCAACTGCCTTTAAGGAGGCTTCATTCACGACCTGTGCTTTGATGTTGCCTTTAGACCAGACGCAGCCATCCAGTCTTTCTTAGAACCGTTTATTTGCCGCATTTCGTGGCAAATGAGCGCTGCCCTTATTATTCTTCGCGTCTTTTCGCTTTTCAATTGATTCCAAATATGTAGAATATTTCGACGCATAAATCGCGAGTCTTTGCCTATGACAGCGTCGCTTAATAATAGCTTTTTTTGTGGAAGCAGGACCCCAATGAGGCGATTGCAATGCGTATAATCAGAAAGACTAATATCTCTTATTAGCTGTTGGCCTACTTATGATGCAGAGGTGTAGCCTATACGATCATTAAAATACACCAGGAAGACGCAAACATATCAACCGGACAGAAGTCGATCTATAACGGAGAAATTTCGTCGAATTATTTCCCGCTTTCAAAACTCTTATAGCGCCGCTCTTAAAACAGCGCAGAAACGTCGCGACGACTGGCGAACAGCAGTCTGAATCGCTTTTCTTCTGCAAATGTCGACAGAAAATCCGAGCAATTTTGTCGCAGCGAGTTGAGTAATTGTCGAGAGAGAACGAGACAGAATTCTTAAATTTTGCATCGGTCTGGTGCTCTTCGTGAATCATCGCCCGGCGTCGTCGTCGGGTCCTCTGGCTCCCCCTCCCCCCCCTCCCCATTTCCTGACATCGCTCACTGCCTCTGCCATCTCCAGTTTTACGTTTCGCTCGAAATAGGTTTATGTAGCGCTCTGCGTCGGGGGTTCCTTTCCAGTTTCTCCACCAAAAGACTCGAAAGATCAGTCGCCATTGGACCACGCAGTAACAAAGACGCAACGCAGAATCTGTCGTCAGTTGTCACAGAGAAATAGTCTCCCTTCTATAAGGAGACAACCACATTGTCCAGATGAACGCAAGGACCGCGCAGACAGTTTCTCTTTCCAAAGTGGAAAGAGGAAGGGACGGAGAAGCGAATCGACACCTGTCATCCTCCTCCTCCTCCTCCTTCCTTCTCCTCTTTTCGTCACTCATCGATCCAAAGCATCGTCTGCGTGACTGCGTCTCTAGGGGCCTGAGGAGGAGGAGGAGGAGGAGGAGGAGGAGGAGGACAGCAAAGAAACAGTATTCACTGGCCGCAGAACACTTTCATCATATAGTCCGTCTCCCTCCTCTCCTTCTTCTTTTTCCTCTTCGTCGTCGTCGTCTTCCTCTTATTCTCCTCCTCCTCCTCCTCCTCCTCTGCGACATATAAGTGAATTCATAGAAATGTTGACAGGAGATGCAACAGCCAAGAGGAAGACTGAAAGCGATTCGTGAAATTGACTTTGCAGTTGATCAGAAGTTACTAGAACGCTCTGCGTCAAATCGCTCATAAATCTCTTAGAAAAACTGATCTAGTTTTTGACGTATGCGTCTTCCTCGGCCTTCCCCTGTCTTTCCCTGTCTTCCTTTGTCCCTGTCTGAGAGAAGAAGAAGAGGATCTGGGACCAAGAACAGCGCTTGTCCTTCTATTTGATGCTCTGTCTGTGCCTGGGTGGACTTTGAAGAGGAGGAAAAAGAGAAAAGAGAAATAAAGAGAAAAATCAGCGGAAAAGATTTACTACAGAAGAGATGGACGAAGTGAGATAAAGAAGAGGAGGGTTGAGGAAGAGAAAGAGAGAAGCAGAGAAGGAAAGGAGATATGGAAATGAGAAGGATAGATGGAAGAAGAGAAGAACGAAAGAATGAGAGAAGAATGAGAGAAGACTCAGAAGAGTATGAGAATGAGAGTTGTGAAGTGATTGCCTGTGTCTCAGGTGATGGCCGATCTACAGCGCTGACCTGACCTTTGGAATCTCATCACGTGGTGTATTTCTATAGCAACAACCCACGAGAAAAGCAACGTCATCCAATGAACACAGCACCTGTCGATAGGTGACAATCATTCTGGAGAAGGGCAGCAAGAAGACAGACAGACAGACAGACAGACAGACAGTCACGAAGACAAACAGACAGGCTGGCAGACAGACTGACTGATAGGCAGAGAGACAGAAGCACATCTAGAGAAAGCGAAGTCGAGGAATTTTGATCTTCATCGTATCTTAGAGAGTAAGAGACTCAATCTAAAGCGTACATAAACTCCTCCTCCTCCTCCCCTCCTCCTCCCCTTCCTTCTCCACTACCTCTCCCTCTCCCTCTTCGACTTCTTATGTTCCTCTGCGTTTATCGATGGCAGTTATTAAAGCGCAACCGTTGACCATTGGTCCGAGTTTCTGTCCAGGTGAGAACAGATTTCACCTTTAATATATATTCGACTATTTTTACAACTGGCGTTCCAAAGATTCCTTTTTAATAGACCAGCAATTTTAATCACGTGATCAGCAGACCCTACAACGTCTCCAGCAGCAGCAGCAGCAACAGCAGCAGCTGAGCAGCAGCTGTCTTGTAATTTGTCGGCAGAAGTGAAACGACGAAGACAGTTAAGACGCAAGACCAAGACAAAAAAAGACGAGGCGATTTGAAGACGAGACACTTTGTCATCTCT